>AWWV01012905.1:0-31186 GCA_001974805.1 Corchorus capsularis
TTTTTTTTTTTTTTTTTTCAGGGATTGGGTGAAATGTGATTCATGGGGAATATATACGAGGGGATTTATATCGTCGAATCATGTCTTCTGTAGGCCCAAGTTGATACGACAGATTTGGACCTCTAGGCCCATAATTTTCATCATTTCATTTTGGTGAATTAATGGGCCGTAACTCGTATTCCTCTAGGCCCATAATTTTCATCATTTCATCTGGAGGAAGTTCCTCATGTTCCACACACTGTTTGTATCCATATCTAAGAAATCAATAACAAAAAAATAATTGTAAGAGAAATCAATTTCCACCATTGCGAGTCAAATATAAATTAACTATTACTATAAGAGGATAAAGGGACAAATAAAAGAAGCGTAAAATAAAGGTTATCATATCCCTCTTAGTTACGTACCTTCAAACGCAAATTTTCATCGTAGTGTCACTGTTGAGGAAGAACTTAAGGACACATCCAGGTATATCAACATTATCACGTGACTGCAACAATTGTATCTTTAGATGCTTTAAGTTAGCAAATGGCAACTGATTCTCATCCAGCAAGGAAGGAAACATGGCAAGACCCTTAAGACAAGAAAACAATACACAAGTTATTAGAAAAGGACAGAGTATAAAGTAAACATTCCTAGCAAAACATGCAATGAATCAACATGACTGTCAGCCAAACTGAAACCTTTACATGTCAATTGCAACGATATACAAAGAAGTCATTAAAGACACTTGTGTAGCTAATTTCTATCTCAATATTTTTCTTCTATAAAAGAGGCCTTTCATCTGTTTAATCACATTTACAAAGATCCATAAATTACAATGCTAAAGGTAACAAAAGACAGTAAACAATTCTCTATATTGACTGGAAACATAATAGTGAAGAAAATCGAAGTGAACAATTTCACTAAGCTAAGCCTATATCCACCATTAGAGTTTCTTAAGGATTTTCAAGGAGAAATTGATGACTGCGAATTATAGAGCCGTAGTAGGCATCCTCCCAGCATTTAGATTTCTTTTAAAACTTCTGTTTCTTAAAACTTAGACAAACCGAAAATGGTAGACTCTAAAATCAACAGATAGATTGTAAAATCCATGGCATAATCTATCTCATTCTTCAGCATGCTTGTTTGCCAAACCAAAAGGAAAAGAAGTAGAAGGGAAAATAAACTTGCAAGCCTTTGTCAAATTTTACATAAGCATCAGCAAAAGATAACAGATAACCTTGTCATGGACAAATTTCATACAGGTGAGTTTCTTCCTAAATTCTTTGACACGGCAGCATACGGGGTGATGGAAAATGGAAACTTAGTAGGGTATCCATTTGAAGAAAATGAGTTAGCATGAGTTCTGTCATTCTCTTAAGGTAGTGAATGGGTACCATTACAGATGCTGTTTCATTTGAATTTCTTATTTCACCGCAACCCATAATGCTTAAAAAACACTGTGGTATATAAAATCAGTCATCACTTATCACATATCAGGACAATGATTATAAAAAATGGCTGAATGAGTTATAAGAAGTTACCTCAACTGTTCGCCAGGGTAATGTGAGCGATTTTGCTTGATGAAGCTTCTTAAAAGTGTCCACACAATGAAGAACATACTCGCGATACATATCAAAAGGCATATCATAGTAGTCTTCGTCTTTCCCGTCTCCATCATTTCCCAGGGGGTAACAATTATACATAGAAAAATTCACATTATCAATGGAAGCAAGGTCACCAAATGAGCACACTATAGGATCAATAGCATGATAGTGAAAAGTCTTGAGCCTGGGAGCGTCAATCATAACCTTGAGTCCAAATTTCCCATACGGCCCACGCAAAGAAAGTTCCAACCTTTCCAGCTTAGGACCATTTATAAACAGAGTGTTATGTTCCTCAAAGAAAACTTCAAGTTTCAAAGTTTTGAGATTTGGGCAAGCTGAGAAGTCCTCAGTATTAAAGCTTTTTTTGGTCATAGAGACCCCACGAAGATGCAAGGATTTTAGAGCTGGTAAAGCCAGAAATTTGGGTAATTCTAACCTAAGCCGTCGATCATTGAGCACTTGAAGAGCTGTTAGTGATTTACAAGAATAGAAGCTCTTAGGCATCACAAAGAGTCTATGATATCCACATTTAATGGTGAGTTGTTGGACATTGTGATCAACAGCGTAAGCAATCAACCCTTGTGGAATAAAAGCATATGGCTCAGGGATATCATAAGATCGGAAGCTAACCTTAACAAGGTCAGTGCGGTGACGCCGGAAAAGTACTTGGGTGATAAAATTGATGAGAGAAATCTCGGCTTCTTCATACGTACTCCCTTTGAATGGGAAAGTTTGGAGCTCGAAGTCAAGGTAAGGAAGAGATTTCCAGAGGTACTTCCATCTCTTGGACAATAGACAAGTTTGAACTGCAAATTTTGTGTTCATGAAAGACATGATTAGATGGAGAAGTTCATCGCTTAAACTACTGATTCTGTCCCCTACTTGCTCTTCTTCTTCTTCTTGACTGTTCTTCTTCCTCGTGTTACTGCTCGGAATCATTTCTTCATCGCTTGACGACATTTCCCTCTGCAGATTTTTTTTTTTTTTTCTTTTTTGGTGAAATGTCCCTCTGCAGACTAGGTTCTGGGTTTTCTGAGATTGGGTGAAATGTGTGAACACGAGGGATTAATATACTTCATCAAATCATGTCTTCTATAGGCCCAAGTTCATATAACAGTTTTGGGCCCATAGGCCCATAATTTTCATCATTTTGGTGAATTAATGGGCCGTAACTCGTGTTCCTTGGGGCTACCCGCGTGATTACGGCGGGAAGAATTGGCGGGAAAAGCATCCTACCTTCTTACTTTTTAGCGCGGGAAGAGAAGGAGAGGCCGTAGACGAGTGGAACGCAAAGAACTGAAGAAGGATTCGATCGATCAGAGAGAGAAAGAGAGAGATGGGCGGTCCACCATATGATTGCTTGGCGAACCCATTGGGAGCCGTCCGATCGACATTCGAGAAGGCAGTAGGGTCAGGGAGGCATCCCTCCGCCTTTGAGGGCAACGACTGGGGTGCCGTTGACCTATTCCGGCAGTTCCTCTTCCAGGAATCGGGGCTATCTCAGGTTCCGATTCTGAACCCTAAGACAATAAGTTGGGTTCAGCCCAACACTCTTGTCCGTTACAGGGGCATGATCCAAGACATGTTGGGAAATGAATTCTATGTTGGCGCTTTTAAGGTTTGTTGTTATAATTTTAAAAAATAAAATAGTGCTATGTTTTCGTTCCATTTCTCCTTTTTAAGAATGTGAAAATGATGGGTTCTTTTTTTTGTTTTTGTTTTTTTAATTATGCAGGATGGAAATTTGTGGAGGACTAACAAGTTCACCGACGTTTCTCAATACCCAATGGGATCATCTCCTGATATGTGTGTTTGGGAACGCCGTTTGCTCTACTGTGTTCCTGTCAGTTCTCTTTTTCCGCCATTTTCTTTTTCATTTCATGTTTTTTCAGTTTATTATTATGTTTTTAGTGTTGACAGTTGATAGTTATGAGTTATGATATTTATGGTTTTGAGTACCAATTGATGAAAAAAAAGGCAAAAATTTAACTGTATTCTTTTTTTCTGTAGGTTCCGGGACAGAGTTCATGGACTGAACCTTCTTGTGATATGGGTCCTAATTGGTCATCACAAACCAGAGAGAAACGGCGTAGGATGGATGATGAAGATGCGGATCCCATGGATTTGGTATGTTCCTTCTCTCCTTACTGCTTATCTGTTCATTTCATTGTTCATCATTTCCCCCCAATTGCGTGGCCTAATAATACAATCCTAATAATAGAGTTGGCTCAATGTTATCTGTTCTAATTGAAGTGATGTCTTGCCTTCTGTCTGGGTTTGGTTTTACCCCAAAACAATTAGGATTTAGTTTGTAAATCTGTTTAAGCTAATTGTTCTTTTTTTAAGGATATGACATGTTATGGTACAGTTGTTTGTTTAGAACATGCTTATAAACCTTTTATGCCTTTCAGATGCTTGGAAGTTGGAATTCCTCAAAGGAAATGATAGTTCTTTGGCTTTTGCACCATTGCTGTGATTTAATCTATTTGGTAGTTTACATAACTTTACTTAGATTCCATATCTAATTGCAGGTGCCTGATGATGACATTAAAAGCTCTCCAACTACAAAGAAGATGGTAAGAAAACTGTCTTTTTTTAGTACATTGCCGTTTATTTCTCTCTTTTGACAGATGTCTTGTTGATACTTGTTAGTTGTTTGAGCATCACAAATTTGGAAAGTTGGTAATGACTGAGTTTCTAGTTTGGTGCAATCCAAGTGAAAATTTAAGTTTCATTTTCGTGAGAACCTTGAAATTTCTTAGCTTGTGGTATTAAAGACTATAGAGATATCATTTATCTTAATCTTTGGAGCTTAAAGATTGCTGCATTCAACTGTATTTGGTGGTGCACTTTACTGTCTTATTAAATTAGTGGCCAGGGATTTTGTAAAACATTTGAATGCACAAATTTCTTTAATCAGAATATAGAAATGGAAAGAAATTTTGGGTTCTTGGTCTATCTTGGTTTTGAATTTGGTTTGTTTGAGAATACTTTACCGCAACAGAGGGGAGGGTTTAGGTACTTGCTTGAGAATATTTAGTGCTTGCTCCTTTTTCATCTTTTATCTTTACATGATTTTTCAGAAGGAAAATCTTAGTAATTAGATTTTTCTTTACTTTTGGTAGAGAGAAGATGGATTTCCTTCCCCTTTACCAGAGGCTATGGAGTCTAAACCTGGGAGCTCTGGTTCCAGCATGAGTTCATTTCAACAAGTTGACAAAGATAACCTTCCTTGCCTAGTAAAGGTAAACAATTTAATCTTATTGTTGCAATTTACGTCCTCATACTGACAAAATATAGATGTATGAAAATTAATTATTCTCTTCTGGACCAAGATTTGATTATTTTGTATATTGATAATGCAGATATATGATACTCCAGAGTTAGAGTTGAAGCTGAATGATGTTTTTGAGTTTATTGGGGTCCTCACTTTTGATTCAGAGCTTCCGGTTGAGAAGGATGACAATGAGGACTTAGATGATGCCATGGTTGGTTTGCCCCCAAATAAGGTATTATCTGATTCCACCTGCAAAACATTTGTGGCTTCAATACCAGCACAGATCGTTTTGGTGCTCTAATATTTATAATGACATCTGTTCAGAATATTTAGAAAATTTATATGTGGTTTATGAGACTAAATTATGGAATGACCACTCTGCAAATACTCCTAAATTTCAACTCCATGTTTGTGTTTTATCACATGTACTTATTTTCTTGGTCAAGTATTTTCTAGTTTGACATGCTGTAGTCACATAAAAGTTCATCATGTACATTACATTGTAAGCTTTGACATCTGCTCTTCAAATATAACTCGCTGTAACTAAATGGTTTGATTTCTGGGTGTTTTGTCTGGTTCAAAACATGATAAAGTTATGCTTCTTTTTTCTCACTCTTTCCTGTCGCAGGTCCCACGCTTGCACTGTTTTATACATAGGAAGCTTGCAGTCCATGACTTCCTGCAGGGCTCCCCAATAATGGAGGTAACTTTCCGAAGAAGTTTATGGCTTGCTGCATTAATTTTTTACTTAGCAATGACAGCTTAGCAGTTCCTATCTACCTTTCGCACTTTTATTCTGTGATTCTTCCAGCCAAAGCCACATTTGGTAAAAGAGATAAGGGAAGCTCTGTTCAGGCATCTTACAGCTGTTCTTGGAAATGATGGGGTAGCTGCTCATTTCATGTTATTGCATCTTCTGTCCAAGGTAAGGGTTACCTCCAATTATCTTTTTGTCTTCTTGTATATAAAGATTGGGTGGTGCTCTCTCTTTTGTCTTGACTTATTCCCTCTCGAATCGTTGTAATGTGCTCTTTCCTAAAATCAGTGTCTCCTTGAGAACTCTTCTTTGCATTGCCATTGCATGAGGAAATAACAAGATTGCTTGGACAGGTTCATGCTCGAGTAGATGATGTTGCTGTTGGGAAGCTATCTCTAAATCTAACAGGTTTAAGCAAAGAAAGCATGTCTGTATTTGGCACTCGAATTAGCCAAGCTTTCAAAGACCTCCTACCATTCACCCATAGCATACCTCTCACGCTGGAATATCTAAACGCTGCCTCTCTTGCCCCAAAAAAGGATTATCAAGCAAACAGGTATCCTTATTCGTATTCTTAAAAATAGAGAAAGCTACAGCCTGCAATTAATATGAAAGCAACTAGAAGCCATCAACTTCTTCATAAGTTTTGATTGTGTTGTTACTTTTGTAGATTGATACCTGGAGTTCTGCAGCTACCTGAGGGTTCACACTTAACAGTTGATGAAACCCAACTACAATCAGGAACCCTCAACTCTAATGGAGTTGAGAATACGAACGTGCTGAAAACTCTCTCGGAGTTTCAAAAAGTAAGCTCCCAATGGTTTATCTATTGCAAGCTGTTTAATAATGCAAATATTTTCCCCTAAAGCTTTACTTATGCTACAGACATTCTGCTCTGAACTCATTTAAAAGTTGACGTACTCACAAAATGTACTCGTTTCAGGTGGAGTATGACTTTCAGTACTATAAAATGGAGATGGCGGCTGATGTCCAGTTACTTATTTTCTCTGAGGGGAAATCCAACATTGTGCCTGCTGATGTAGTTGTACCTTTCCAGCCTTCTTCTCTAGAATCCTCCGAAACACCAGTTGCTGAACCGCTGGAAGCTTGGAGATGGTACTTGGCAACTGTTAGATCATTACCACATTCAATTGGGTCCGAAATGCAGAAGGTATGAAATAGATAGACTTGATTTCTTATTAACTGTTGTAGGAAAACACTACTTGATAAGTGTTGGAACATTTTAGTAACTTTCACATGATTTATGATATATTCCAATTCACCTATACTCATTCTCTCATTGTCCACTTATGCTGTTTCTTACACCAGTTTTAAGGGAGGTCTCAAGGCATTTCTAATTTATTTCTTCATTGATTAGGTGGTAGAAGATGATTTGGTCGCTGCAAGGCAAGCAAATCGGAATTTGGGCAGTCAAGATTTTAGCCGGTTAGAAAGCAAGAGATTATTTCATTATTCTGTATTAGCATCATTCAATTCCATTGTTGTAAAATTAACCGTTTGCAATTCGTTATGATATATGCAGATGGTTGACAATGGCACGCCTAGTGTCCACGAGTTTTGGTGAAACCAACCTGTCATTGGAACATTGGCAATTGGTGAAGGAATTGGAGAGGCTGAGGATGGAGAGACTCAAGTAGAGTCCAAAGTATAGGTTAAGCTTTGGGGCTGGTGGTAAAATACCATGGCCATTGACCAGTAGTTGTTATTTTCTTGCCCGCCCCAAGATTATGAGAGGCATTGTGCTGAAAGATGTTTGTACAAAAGTGATTGATTAAAGAAATTATAATATTGTGCTGCAGGAATCAAAGGGCTGTAATCATGTAATATCTTGAATTATTGAACTCGGTGCATCTAAATGTTGCCAAATTGAATTTCTTTTGGAAATAGAATGGAATATGCATATGAATGTGGCAGTAAACTGTTCTTATATCCTGTTTTATTCGTTGGTGTTGAATCAGCTATACAAACACAAGAAATAAAAAGCATAGAGCATTATAAGGTTTTTTTTTTATAAAAAAAAAAAGCAGAAAATAAAAAGGTTTAGTGATAGAAAAATCAGGGCATCACAGGAAGCAAAAATAAGTCAATAACATAATCCGCATTAGACGATCAAGAAAATGGAAATATAGCAACTTAATACAAACAACAGGGCAGGGTAGGATTGGGTTTATTTCAAGGGCAGGGCAGGGTAGGATTTCGAAGCACTTATCTGGGTTATGTCATATCCAAACATCCGGACATAGGTCTATCTATGAGTTTTGCTTTTCTTCTGTCTGCTTTTGCCCTCTGCCTTATTTTTGCTCATGCCTGCTGGGAAGTCTTCTTGACAGCCTTGTTGTTTATCAAACACCTGCCAAAGGTAGCTATGAAGATCAATAAGGCTGTTTCTTGTGCTGTTTCTTGCTGCTCTTTGTTCTTGTGTCTGATAATGTTGTGGCGGTTATATGAGGATGTCAGGAATTCATTAGACAAGTATGATGAGGCTAGTTTGTTCATCAGTTTGCTTTCCATGTCTATTATTTTCTTTGCACCAAAAGGAAGATTGTTGCAGTGATGAGATGTGTTGCGATCATCACTTCCATTGTGGCAATCATCACTTTGCTTTGCGTGGATGTATCGTTCCCACCAAAGGGCAAAGGGTATGTAAATTTCTACAGCGGCGTGTTGGTGATGAAGAACAAGTTGCCTTGACATCACTTGCAAATGCAAATGCAGTGTGGTGATCATCTTTTTAAACATTAATTGATATTACCACACTGCAATATGGTGTACATTCACATGCATGTTATTTTAGAATTTAATCAAAGCTTTAGTTGCTAAACTTGTTTGTAAATGATCCTCTGTTCCTGATTCTCTGTTTATAAGTATACTTTGCTGAGACTTGCATTGGGAATAACAACTAACAAGTCTTGCTTTTTCTTTTTTCTTTTTTCTTTTTTCTTTTTTTTTTTTGGTGAAAAACAAGTCTTTTTTTCAAAGTTTACACAATTGCTTTCCTCTCGGTAAGGAAAACTTTTAGTATAATAGGATGAGGTGATGACATTAATATTTGGACCGGTTGATGATGGCTGGCTCTCTTTATCTACATTAATGGCTAAATGCTCATTTAAGGGCCCAATGTTTGCAATATGTTCAAATTTTGATCTAATGTTAAAAAAAATCAAGTCAAGGTCCAACGTTACGAAAAATGTTCAATTAAGGGCCTTAGGCAATTGGACATATGGAGCGTGAACTATAAACACGGCTAGTTGATGCCGTTAATGGCATCAAGAAATGGCAATTTCACAATTATTTTTTTGTAATTTGTTCTATTTTTCTCAATTTAAATTTTCAAAATTATTTCACTCTGTTGGCATGTGTGTCCCTCCTCTCTTGGTTCAGGTGCTATTTCCTTGACTTATTCTTTATACACCGTTCCATTTGACAGGACTCAGGAGAGCCTTAATTGAGTATTTTTGAAACATTATGCCCTAATTTGAGATTATTTTTTCTTATGATAGCCCTAATTCGAGCAGTTGAGCATTTTCACAAATTTGCATTTTTTTAGAACAATAATCACTCAGATTACAAACGAATAGAGAATCTCCACACCAAACATAATTCAGTCCCACCGCACAATCAAAATAGGCCAAATTATGGACAAACCTATTTACTACTCTATTTACATGACGAAATAAACAAGCATTAATAACGAGGAAATCTCCCTCTCCCATAGAGAAGGTTCCCTTTTATTAATTTCCAAAATGGCCAAAGACGAATCACTCTCTACCTCACAATCTACAGTATAATAAACCATTTGAGAGAGCAAGCAAAAGACCGAATCTCAAGGCACAAATTTCAGCGTACAACACATCCGGAACAAATGCAATCCTTGCTGTAGCACAAAACAGGACCTGCCCCAAAGAATCACTCACTACAGCTCCCAAACCAGCCTCCTGGCGTTGGGCATTGAAAGCAGCATCTGCGTTCAGTTTGACCAGGCCATGCACTGGGGAAATTCAACTTATAATTCTACTATTATAAGAATTTACAACGAACCCTTCCTTGAGTTTGTTTGAAAAAAAATGTTTCAATTGGTCTGTTATAGATCCAAAATTAATGTTTAAATTGCAAGGTAATACACATCTATTCATGGCATATTCAGTGCATCAAAGTTAAACAGACAAAAATAGACGGACATTTTCCATTATTGTACTTTAAAAGGAATACATCTACGATTCGTTTACCGGCTCTGTTATAATTCCCTATGCAATACAATGACCAAAACTGCATTTAGTCTCCCAAGGATTTAATTTCTTTCTAGTAAACAGGAAAGCCAGCAGACAAGATTTGGTGAAAAAAGAATGATATTACAAATCAAATTAATATATCAGAGAGAAAAGTAGTAGCATATGCAGATACAATTTGGTGACAAAGATTCATTAAATTCTTATATGAAACCAGTCACCTGAAGAGCAAATGTACAAAATCTGGTCTCTTTTCGTATCATATATGTGTTCTTTTTCCTGTCCTTTACATCCCAGATGAGGATGTTCTGTTTATCCTCTGTGCACCGAGTTTTGGGACAGCAGGTTTGGCTCCTCTGCCTCTTCCTGCTGATAAAGGTTTGGCCTTGGTTGTAGGAGCTGGAGCAGCAATAGCTGCCCAGGGGTCATCATCGTCAACTGGTGCGGCTGCCTTCAGATTCAACGGTTTTGAAGCAGTTTTGGGAGGAGCAGCAGCTATGGAACCCCACAATTCATCATCTTCATCTTTTGCCACTTTTACTGTACTTTTTGGTCGCAAACTTGTAGCTGCTAAAGGGAAAGAATCGAAAATGAACCAACCAAAAAAGTATAATCTTCTAAATGCCTCGAATATCTCAGTAAAGTAAGTATAAGACGCAAGACTAAAAACTTAATGCTAATTTGATTACTGAACAGAAAAATATTACCTTGTGGTTTAGGCTGTGAAACTGGTTGTGACACAGGACGCTTCTGAGCTGCCTGAATATTTGCTAGAGCTGGAGATGGCTTTGGATCTTCAAGGGGTTCAATATCATCCCAACCATCCTTGTCACTGTCATGCTCGTCATGGATGCCATTTTCCATTTCTCCCCAGCCGTCAGTTGATGTAGGGGATGGAGGTTGATCAGTGAAGTCTGTACTCGAACTTACACGGTGGACTGGTGCTGTACTTGGAGTTTCTACTAGTCCTATGTTTGCAACAGAAAACAAACATTAGAGATGAAATGTCTTAATCAAAAAAAAAAAGTATACATATATTCAGACAAATTTAAAAACTAAAAGTGCAGCACATTATTAACTTCATCTCCAAAGTAATATCAACATTTATCATTTGTATAATAGCAAGATATACCTGAGCTGGCTGTAGAGGTTGTGGTAGTTGCAGCAGTGACATTATTGGCAGTAGCAACTGGAGCTTGATCAGAAGGTTTATTCTTAAGAGTCAAGGAGCTCATGGCCCATCTGCAAAGTCAGAAACTCAGTGGTCAATACCCAAAAGTACACCCTAGGCAAAGAGCCAACATAATATCAAGTGGCTACAACATTTGTTGGACCAGCCTCTGTAAATCATTTGAAGTAATTAAGCTAGCTGAGAAGAATTAATGCATCTTAAAGGGAACAAATTGAATATAATGTCGGTTCAACTTACCCTAGTAAACTAGCATTTCCTGGAATTGATGAGATCCCTAAACTAGCAGCTCCAGCAGTATCCCCAGCATTAATCTACAAAGAACCACACAGAAAAAGCTCATCATAAGAAAGCCATGCCACAGATAAAATCAAAGCAAAGATTGCTTAGAACACCCAGGAAAACTTCATATTTCACTTTTCAAATTTCATTACCCCTGTATATAAAGATAAAATGGTTTGATACAGAATATGTTACTAATATTGTAATGTTAAATATGCCTTCACTATTTAGCTAGACCAAAAATCCGCACTAACATGTAAGATAAAGAATCATGTAAAAGATGAGAAATAAACACCAAAACGCAAGGATATAACGAAAATATTGCTCTATGCTTGAATAACGCTTACTTTTTCATTGTATTGCTTCACTATCTGTAAAAATTGTTCAACTGCTTGAAATGCCTTTGACCTCACATCACTGTTCAAAAGAGAAGAGAGCACATTCTTCATGTACACTTGAGGAATAATAATAAAACAACAACTACAACTAAACTATCCCACAATAAAATAACCTGTCAGGATCTATGGTAAGTACAACAATATTGGGAAGAATCCTAGTCGCAATCTCAGTAACATCATAATAAGAACTGGTGGCACATAAAGCCATAACTCCTGCCAAACCATAATCTCATATTAGTTTGATGGCACCATAAAATTACTTTGAAAATTAAAAATATGAAAAGCATTTCCAAAATCAATAAAAGCATAAACGCTATAAACACATATACCTGCTGCTCGGGCAGGAGAGAAAGTATCACGCAATGCACGGACTGTAAATGCATTAATCAAAACTCTCTTCCGTGTCTGCAAGTAAGAAGCAGCAGATGACAACAAGAATCAATAAAGTAAACCTTACAAGAATGAGGATCATGCCACTAAATACTGACATCTCAGAGGAAAATGTCAGCTGACTCAAAATACTCAAGAATGATTGACCTAGAATCAACTAACCCCTTCATTTAGGTAGCTTGCAATGTTTCCAAGTAATATTGTGGTATTTGTTCTAATTGCGGGCTCTTCATCCACCTACAAAAACATTGCCACAATGCACAGAATATGAAGAATTTGATGAGTTTAAAAAGGAAATAGTCCTCAAACAAATTGAAACAAACAAACAAACAAAAAACACTACATTGAGAAATATGATGCATAAATGTATACCTGTAGCTTGGAAAGATACTTCAATAAAGAGCCTGAAAGAGTACGTTGTGAAAGCTGCAAAGAAATGTAAAACAAAGCAACACTTAAAAAGTCTCATAATCACATTTCTAAATAACAACAATATGGAGAATGAAACAAGATCCCAATATGCATGGTGATTATATGAAAGAATACAGGAATTCAAATAACAATCTTCTCTATATCAACCTTCAGTTTATTTTTCCATAAATTTTTTTTCCTTCCTCGTAACAAAACAATTTAACTATGCACACAATGAGACCTTGAACATTTTTGTCCTCCTTTGTTCACATCCAAAAATTAGTAAGAATATTGCCACACGGTAGGGATTTCATTTCTCAAACTTTCTATTCTATAGCCATTATTTTGAAGATCCACATTTTAGCAGTGTTCACTTGGGAATATGTTCCCAAACCACTTCATGGAGCACAATTAGTCACCGAGAGCCGTTCTCACATCATTTCCAACCTTTGACTATCAGTCAAACGTTAATTAAGGTTCATACTTAAGCCAAGCTATAAAAAACAAATTAACTTTACAAATTTCCTTGTATACTAAGTGATTACATTGCATGCTTGTTATATATGCCAATGACAAGAAGGATGACAGATAAGAATAGCCTCAACAGCTGGCAATGAGAAAGAATTTAGAAGTATATAACAATACAAGAAACTTTAGAAGATAAATGGGAACAAACAAAAAATTCCCTACTTTCAAAGCTTAGGATAAATGGAGGAACTCGACGATAATATAAACTCTGAAGCATTAACGCTTTACACCACATACTTCCAATTCGAACAATCATAATCTTCTCAATAACCATATAAGAGTCATGCCAATTAAATGTTCCCCTACACTTGAATTCAAGTGTTGGACCTGATTTGTGCACAAAACAAGTATTTTTAATTCTTTGTAATTGTGAGTACTTCCTTGAATTTGAAAAATCATATCAAACAAACAATTGTCTAGTTTTAGTTGTCCAATATGTTATTCACAATCATATTAGGAAAACAAAGGTCTAAGTAACATAGCTGATACCAGCAATAATTTGAGCATACCTTAGGAGCCAATACAAGCATCGATTTTAGAGTCAATTCCCTGAGAAATGCAGACGTGTCTGCAAATCCAGTAGAAACATGGGGGTAGACCTAGTCATAAAAATTGAAATGCAGTCAAAATTAGCCATATTATCAGAAGATCAACTTAAGTAACTAGAATCTGCTGGAATCAGAGAAATAAGAAAATCACTTTGCGGCTTGCTTACTTGCTCATCAACAATTTGAGCTGCTAAAGATTCTCCAAATTGATCAATATGCTGTAAGAGCGCAACTCGAATGGCTCGGTCATTAGAAGCAAAAAGTTTCACAATTGTAGGCAGTACCTACATGGAGAAGCAAAACAATTATATGGTCAGCCATAAGCAAATAAAGCAGAAGTCTACATATTTAAACACATAGTGAATTTATAAAATTAAAATAAAAAATAAAATCATAAATATTAAAGACATGATAGGAGTATGACCTTCAAACTAAATTCTTCCGCTGAAAGCCAAGAACCCATTTTCAACAGTGCAGTCAAAGCAGGGGCGGCAGCTGAACCAAATTCAAGGGAAGAGGCTAACAAAGGAAGTAACTGCAGAAGCAGATATGAAATCATAAAACTGGCAGTTCAAACTAAGGATGAATGGTCTTTGTTTAGCACACTGGAGTCAAAATTTGCACCTTCTTCAAAACAATTTGGCGAGGTAGCTGTTCAGCTAAATTAGGAAGCTTGCGAAAGAACGTATCCTTCTCTACACTGTCCTTCAAACTAAGAATTTCCATGAAATGTATGGTGTCTACCAACTTATTTTGAAAATATTCTGACAATAACATCATTTTAGAATATGGTATTAGCACAATGCAAAAACATGACAGACAAGAATGAACTTCAGAAACAAACACCATATAGGTTAAATGCATGCAAAAGAAGTTATATACACAGAAAACTTATGAGACAGAATTAATCTTACAAAGCATATTTCAACAGAACTAAACATAAGCACCAATTAAACAGATAGCTACAGACCAAAGCTTCAGGCAAAAAAATGAGAGACAAATGTTATGCCCATGAGCAGGGGAATTGCAAGATTGATATTTCTAAGCAGAAATCTTCCAACTAACCTAACTTTCAAGAAAGTCTGACATCTCTATTCATCACCAGAATTCACACCCAAGAAATCCATACTCAAAATTCTTCCATCAGCATTACCTGATTTAGGAAGACTTTCCACAATGTTCTTATTTTTTCTTCTTTTTAAGGGAAGATTGATAAGATAGAATATTAATTCTAACTATATCAACTGGTTAATCTTTTTTATGTCCCAATGCTTCCCACAAATAAATTGTGCATAAAAAGTTTCTACTGTCATTCAAAAAGTAGAATTTAAACTCAAACAAAAAGTACCAAAACATAGAATGACAGAATGAAGACACCACATCCCAAGACTAAGAGAATGAACCCACAGTCTGCACAAAAAAAAGGCCTAACAACCAAGAAATAACATAATTGCTCTATCACAACATAAAGAACAGTCCATGTCAGTCCAAAGAGGCCAATAATTAGGTGTAGTCTGAACAAGAACTAAAGGATGCATATTATCCTGCTTATAAAGTAGAATGCTTTGTTGCTCTGAGACTGTCAGCATAACTACAATAGACTCAGAAAAAGGCACTCACCACTGTTTTCTAAAAGCTTTGATGTATTCAACCTGCGAGAAGGCATGGAGCTCAAAAGCCGCTGATAATCTGGAAGCAGAGACTGTGAGACAAGAAAGTAGGCAGATGAATATGAAAATAAACCTTGCAATGGTTCAAAATTAAAGCACCCTAGAAGCACTGCCCAAACACTAATAGCTGTTAATTTAAATATCTTACATGAATCTCGAAGTAACTGGTACATAGCATGTAAACATCATAACAAAAGCTACATACCTTGGGAATAGAGGCAGTGTTCCGCAGCTCTTCTGTTCTAGATAACTTCATGCCAGAGAAGATCTCATAAATAAGACATCCTATCAGATTAAATAAGAACGTTATCGTACAGTGAATCATATAGAAAGAAAAAAAAAATCAGATAAATAACTGAATGAACCAAACCACATATAGGTAATGATTATTATTTTTCTTTTCATTGGTCCACTAAAGATGCATAAATACATGCATGCTTGTTCACATCTTCCCGAATGTCTTGTGATGACTAGTCCATATAAAAGAAAGTTGCAAATATTTTTGAAATGTTGAAATCTCAACATGTAAACAAGCAAATGAATGCTCACTAGCAGCACAGCCAAATGAACATATACGCTAAGCATTTTCAGTCAACATTAGTATCTAACAGACATGAATAACAGGCAGCATCAACTCAAACCTAAAATAGATAAGAAAATACATGGCAGGAAACATTTTCTTTTCCAAATGGAACATGATGTTGTAAATACATCCAAGAGTTGAATGTGATAAGAACTAAGAAGCAAAGCATTACCACAAATCAAGTGATCACTCATTTATGTACCCACTAATTTATTACACAAATATATCAAAACAAATATTACAAGCTTACCCAATCCCCAAGAATCAATAGCCCATGGTGGAGATTTTCTGATTGCAGCCCAGTCAGACTTTGCCATCTCCATTGGCTTGTATTGTAGTCCAACAAGCCATTCATATTGCTGATGAAAGCAAACACGTGTTTGAATTCAATTAGAAAAAAAAGAGTATAAACCTTGAGATTCAGAGATACAGAGAAAGGACTGGTGTACTAGGAAGGAGTTCATAGCATACTATACAAGAGTGAAATTCAAATTATAAAAAATCACTAGATACATTTTTTATTTTTTTTTGAAAGTAGAAGAATTTCATCTATATGGCAAAACTAGGTACCACCAAAAAGAAAAGGGATAAGCAGAATTGTCCTGAATTTAATATGTAAACTAGTTCCGATGACAAAATCCAATAACTAATTACCTAACTAGGAAGGCCTATCAGTTACTTATGTGTGTCTCCTAAAATGTATTCAGATAATTTGGCTCTTTTTTAAAGAAATATTTAGAATTCATTCAAGTAAAATACATACTTCGATTTGAAAATTAGAATCATATAAATGTCACATGAGATTCAAAAACAACTGAAACACTCAGCTCACATCCAAACATAACCATTACCAGCATTGGTCCTGTAGCAGATTCATTACTCCCATCATACTCGGATAGAACGTCAAAAGCATGTAGCTTCCAGTCCAAGGTCGGTGTTACAACAACACTTGACAAACAAACATTTCCATGAACCTGCACCAGCCAAAACTAGTCAAAGGATTATCTTTAAAGAGATGGAAGCGAATTAAAATTCCAACCCTCTTGGTAGCTTCTACAAATCAACTTTAGCTCAATTGCCCCCACATGCAACAGGAAAACCTCAAAACCAAGTGCAAGCAGATTCATTGGAAACAAATAACATTCAAACTATGCATTCCTGGAGTACTAAGAAGAGATGCTTGCATATTCTTCTCATGCATACTAGTCAATAGGCACAATTTCCATAATGCAACAGATTTTTAGCACAATTCCAGTTTAAATTAGAAATGCATGGAATTTTAAACAACTATACGTCACTCAACTTAATTACTCAAGTTAAATGCAAACATGTAAGACATTAGAATAAGTTTAACGCCATGCATCAATAAAAGGAACTTCAGTTCCATGTAAGATTGAGAAAAGTGCCTCATTGTACATCATTATGTTATGGTATGCAATGAGTGTATAACATTTACTTGTACATCATTATGTTAGGGTATGCAATGAGTGTGTAACATTTACAGTGGAAAAAAATCAGGGAAAAAAAAAGAAAAACACAGAGTAATAACTTGTCCATCTTCAAATGAGACCGGTTTGATTAGCAATACTAAATCCTAAATCTTTCCACAATATAAATGTTCGTACACAAAAGCTGAAACCTCTTCCAGCAATAAGATCATAAATGCTAAACCTATAGTCACCAAAATTATGCCATAAGAATAGATCTAAAATTGCAATATTAACTTGAAATACTTACAAGTTTGCAGTCATTATTTAAAAAGCTCACAGCTTTAGCTATTTGGTGTAGCCCCCAGGCGTAATACTCATCCCTACAAAAAAAAAGGGAAAGCACAACCTAAAGTCATGATGGTGTTAAGCAACAATAATGTTCTCAAATCTTCTATGTATAACTGCATTAGAAGGGGGAAATTTTATCACATAGCGCAGAATTTAACTTCGATGTCAGAAACTAACTTATACAGTATGCATTCTGGGCATTGCAACAAGCAAAAGACTGAACACAAGTAGGAAACTCTGTGCAGTTCCATGGATATACCTTTGTGTACCTTCTAACCCTAGTTCCTTGATCTTCTCTGACAATGGCATAACAGGCTCTGTGACGATATAGATGGTAACTTTTGTACTAGAGCCATCAAAAGACTCAACCTCAGTACTATGAAGAAATGACAAAATATTTGGATGCCTCACCTACAAAAGGAGCCCCAAAAAAAAAAAAATTATTTCAAGGTCCAGAATCCAGCACCTATCAAATACAATTCAAACTACACTTATGTCCATTGCTTTTACTACTAGCCTTATTGCTTCTAAAAACAATAGCAAAAGACAAAAAGTGTGTTTTATCAATAATTATCATATAGAAAGCAAATGAATTTGGAAGATTTTAAAAAAATAATAATAATAAGCTCAATTTCAAAAACAAAAGCATCATTTTTTATTTACATGAAACGATTATAGTTAAAGCAGATAATTGGAACCAACTTGCCAATTCGAACAGAATGCAAGTACCAAAAGCGATAATCAAAACATCAACAACTAAACTACTTACAGTCCGAAGACGCTTAACACCATTACGACCAGCAGCTAAATGGCCGTCTTGCGGATTGCTTCCAGTAAGAGAAAAGATAGACACCGGAGATCCATCATCCTTAAACAAGAGACGGAAAACCAGAAAACATGTAAATTGAAGGGCAAAAAAGCAGATTCAAGTACAAGATCCAGCAATCAAGTAGAAAAATGTTAGAATTGAAAAGATAGTAGGAAAATAGTTGAACCTTGGAAGTGCCGCGAAAGTGAGACCAAGAGCCCCAAGCGGAAGGATAAGGATCTCCTATGTTGTAAGGGAGATCCTTGACACCTGCTCCAGATCCGCCTACCACTCCCTTCAAGAATTTGAACATCTTTTTCTCTTCTTCTCCTTCTTCTTCTTCTTGCAATCAATTCTATAGTTTTATTAATATCAGAAAAATGATGAGGATGATCTGGATGAGAGAACGAAGAGAGAAAAACAAAAGAAAATGCAGAAGCAGAAAAAGGTTCGATTCGATCTACCAAAGTGTGTTAGAAAGAAGAATTTTGATTGGAGGGTAATTTTGAGAATTTACAATTTAATTTTATGAAACTGATGATGATGAAGTGAAAAAGACGAAGAACAGGAAGTAAACATTCTTGTGATCCTGTGTTTCGCGGCTTCACGATGCTATAGTGCTCCTGCATTTCGATGACGGATGACTGCTGGGCGGGGCGCTGGCTATTGCCTATTGGACTTTGGATACAGTTTGAAATTGGGCTGAATTATGGTCCGCTTCAATTGCTTTGCTAAAGGCCCAATATTTTATTTTTTATATAAATAAATAAATAAGTGAAATTTTGAGAAATTAATTGATTTTTCTCCTCTTTTTAATTTCTTCTCTTGATTTCAATTGTGGACTAAAATAATTTGAATATTCACAAAATTCTAGTGAAAACATGACAATTCTAACATGTATTTTAGTTTTGTATTCATCTATGGTTTTTCTTTCTTTCTTTCTTTTTTTGAAAAAACAAAAAGTTGCAATAAGAAGGTCATTACTCATCCAAAAAAATAAATAAAATATAAAATAATAATAATAATAATAATAAGGTCATTATTCAAACAATAAGTCACTAATTTCCAAATTTTCTGGTCGTAAGTAACTAAAATTCATCATTGTTCATTAGCCTTGGTTCACAAATTTTATACGAAACAGAAAGAAAAGGGATTGGGTCATCTCAATTGGCCCAATGGATGCCCCCATGACCAACCCATAATGATTGCGACTATTGATGATGTTCATTTGGACTTTCCCGTTCATAGATGAAAAACAAGAGGATTACAAAAAAGCTATTACTCCTTTCTTATTGCCAAAAAAATAAAGAACAAAAAAGCTATTACTATAGAATAACTAAAAATTTAAGAAATTGAATATATCACAATGTTGTAACAAAATATTGCATACATCTTTAAAGTACCCAAATACTCAAAATCATAATTTGTAAAGTCCAGATTTCACTTTTATAGAAAATTCAATTCAATTCAATTCATTCAAAATATTAAAAGACTCGTGGCTTTGCAACAATAGTTGAATGCTTGAGAATGTGCAAGCTGAATTGTCCTCCCTTCTCTGAGGTATCAAGCTTTGACTGTCCAGGAGGAGGCAATAGCTCAAAGTTTTGCACCAAACGTCCCAATGTGATTCCTAAGATTGGCAAGGCAAGAATAATTCCTGGGCAACTCCTCCTTCCAACACCAAATGGAAGGTACCTGAAGTCATTTCCATTGGCTTCAACCTTAGCTTCCTCCTCGAAAAACCTTTCGGGCCTGAACTCTTCCGGGTTCTTCCATTGAGCCGGGTTGTTGGCTAACCACCATGCGTTAACAAGGATCTTGCTTTCAGCTGGGATGTCATAGCCACCGAGCTTAGCATCATGGAGGTTCATGTGTGGGACTAATAGAGGGATGGCCATCCGGAGCCGGAGAGTCTCCTTGATCACTGCCTGGAGATATGGAAGCTTGTGGGTGTCGGGTTCGGTAACTTGCACTCCTGGTCCGAGAACAGTGTCGATTTCATTGCGAAGCTTCTGCTGGATCTCAGGATGGTTCACAAGCTCAGCAATTCCCCATTCAATTGACCACAAAGTTGTTTCAATGGCTGTTTAGATCATCACAAAAGTAACAATGAAATTACTCATTTGACTTGTAGCATCAAAATCTCATTCATTTCAACCAATAAATAATCACACTATGATTCTTTCAGGCATATATATAATGTACCGAGTGTTATCAGATAAGTACCATACTTCAATCATGACCATACTCAAACCTTTTTTCCTTTACTTTTAGTTAGGTACTACCATCCACAATCTTTGAGCATGTGATAATAATGATAATATATAGAAATGGGGCAACCTAATTTGGCTGGTTCTGGACCATATGGTTGGTTGGTGTGGCTGGTGGTCCCAGCTTTCAACAACCACCAACTCTTTTCTATTGGTCTATCACATGAGACCACATATACACATTGATCCATTTGCCTCAAAAAAGTTCATTTTATAATGATAAATTCTAAAATGTAAACAACTTTATGGCAGATTTTATATCATCACATCATACCTCAATATATATGATCTAAAACCCATTGAAAAGATCCAAAGCACATGGCAAAGTTGTTTATTAGTATAAAACTACATATACAGCATAAGCATGAGCTAATCAAGCATTAAGTCCAACCCAATAAATTTTTTGCATATATGACAGAGTAACCACGTGCATATAAAACTGACACGTTGAAACACTAAATTTGCTCCACATTTCAGTTTTTAAAAGCAAAAGGCCAAAAATAGTTTATTGACTAACAGGAATTGGGACTATTTGGCTTGAAGTCCATTGATTTAGATTAGCATGAGTACTAGGTTCAATTTTGCACCCAAAAGTCCCTGTAGGTTGGAAATTTGCTAAGAACATACCATTATCAAACACACACAACCCAAGAAAATGAATTCCAAGAAAAAAGTTATGGAGCTTACCAGCAACATTGATATTCTCAACAATGTAGAGAACATTATCTTCATTGATTTCTCCTTTCTGCTGAGCATCAAGAATGTGATCAATAGCACACTTCAGAGCATTGTTGTCAGGCCTTTTTGTGCTTGAGAGCTTCCTGCAAGAATCAAAAATTTTCCCATTAATTCAAGTAATTTAGCAGTTTAATTAGCATAATTAATCAGCAAAAAAGTAGACTAAATTTGGGGAAAAAGGAAAAAGGAAGCTTACTTCCTCTCCTCAAGGAAATGGTCCCTAAAGAGTTGCAATCTCATTTCTTTGACTTCCTTGCATAACTTCAAATACCCTCTCAAGAAAGGCCTCAAAATTGGGATGAAATCACCATAGTTGTAATCAAAGCTCTGTGCCAATCGACTCCTTTCACCATTCAAAGCCTTGAGCTTAACAAACAAAGGATCATCTTCACTCTCAAACCTTCTATCAAACATGATCCGGTACATATTGTTGTACATCATAAGCTGCAATCTCTTCCTCAGAACAATCCCATTGGTGGCCGACTCTGGGTTCTTCTTTACATCCTCAACGACGGCGGCAACCTCCGCTTCCCACCCATGTCTATACTGCTGAACAACCTTGTTGGTGAAGAAAGGGACGGTCATGATTCTCCTCATTTTGCGCCAATGTTCACCATAGACGGTGAAAACCATGTCCTGACCTTTCCCTGTGAAAATATCAAACACCACATTTCTAGTTCTTGAACCAAACTCAACTCCCTGGGTATGGAGAACTTCTTTAGCCAGCTCCGGGGAAGAGACAACGACGAGGTTGCGCTGTCCCATACGGAGCAAGAAAATGTCTCCGAACTTCTTGGCTAAGTCGGTGAGGTTGCGGTGGTTCAAGTCATCGCCGACTTGGAGCCAGTTGCCGAAAACAGGGACTGGGATTGGGCCAGGGGGGAGTTTGTAACGCTTGCCGCGGAGCTTGGAGACTACAATGGCTACAATTATGGTGACGAAAAGGGAAATGAGAGCTTTTTCGAGGAAGAGGAGGTCCATGTTTGGTTTGGGTGGTGGGTTGGGGCTCGGCTCTTGGGGGGCTAAGTGGTTCGAATGGAGTTTTATAGGGGAAAAGAGAGAGTTAGGTGGAAGGGACGAGTCCGAAGTGCCATGCGGGGGTTGGTGGAGAAGAGTGGTGGAAGTGAGAGGGGGTAGGTGGAAAGGTGGGTGAAATGAAAAAAGTTAGCACAAAACCAAAATGTGAACCGATTGATGAATTTGATGAAAATATTTAAATGAAAAAACATTAGGGGGTTGGTTGATGATTTGAAATAAAATGAAATGTGGGTCTGATATCGTTTCACTCTGAATTAATCTGAACTCAATGTAACTCTCAAATTTGAATTAGTTCAAGTTGTGTGACTCTGCATTCCAAATTAGGTCAAGGTCAATATAACTACCGGATGTGTCGTGTGACTCTCCATCCGAGGTCAATATGACTACCAGATATTAGGATCCATATTAAACCAAACAAAAAAAATCACCTAAAGTAATTGAGCTAAATTGAATGTGCTTGAAATTTTGGTCTCATCTCAAAGTAATTGAGATAAATTAAATGTGCTTGAAATGTTTGTCTCAATTAAAACGTATGGCTCTGATTCGTAGCTAGTGGAATAGATGACAAGTAATGTTGTTTTTTTATTTTGGTCGGAATGGCAAGTAATGTTTAATTGGCTGATTTTGACTTGTTCTTGTAAAAAAAAAAAAAATCCTTCTCTTAGAGGCCTTAGCAGTCTTGCGGTAGTAGTTGTGATGGCGTGATGGCTGATGGGCTTAACCTAACATTACTCAAACTTACTTTTGACAATATAGCCAACAACAGAGAAAGAAACCTATCAACTATTACCAAAATGAGGATTTTTCTTTCCTTCTTACTTTTAAGGCAACCGTCAAAGGATGGACGTAGATTATATAAACAGCAGTTATTCAATTATTGCAACCCAAATCTAAGAAGCTAGTTTCTCTGATCTTTTGGTGTCCGTGTGTGGAAGACAATTCAAAGTCGTCTTGTGTTTCACCTTGAAACACTTTGAATGAAATATAACACATATATGTCCTTATGATTATACATGATGATAAAATATCTATGAGCCTCCCATAATTTAGCAATTCAATTCAAAGGGGAAACTAGGAAGAATTACATCTGAAATGAAACCGAAACTGGGATTGGCACTTCTCTAAGTTTTCTCCAAAACGGCAAAAATATTTTGTTTAATTGGTTCCCTGAACCAGATAGAGAGACACTAGATGACCAGATATATATGTCCTACTGTTGTTGCTCATATATCTGCATATAAGCTTCGGATAGTGCAACCATTTGAGGAAGTGTTTCGGACACGTGCAGATCTTGCATCTCGTACCTGCAAAGAATTATTTCAGATGTCTCAGGCAATTATTTGTAGCATTTCCACTCACATAAAGGTTGAATTGTTTAGAAAATTACCATAATTCCTCTGATTTCCGCTGTACAAACACCCTGTAGAACCCCTCATCAGGCTTACCATCATGAACAATATTAGCGATAAGATCATACTTGGAGCGCAATTTTTCATTCTCTTTTGTCGGTGCTGGAAGAGGAATGTAGTCCTTCAACTCTAGGTTTTTCACAGGAAAGTTCACTGCAAAAGAGAAACATTAAGTTGGTATAAACTATAAAGTGACAAACACCAGGCCATGACCCATGAGATTTACAGATTAAATTCCAGAGATTGATCAAACAAATTCTAAATAATTCCAAGAACTCACCCAATGTTGGGTTCTTTTCTCTGAAGAAATTATTCTTAGTAAAGCGGCGCATGTGAACTATCAAATACTGTGGCAACTTGGTGACACGATATCTCATCCTCGCTGGAGGACGAACAGTAGTGGTTACTGTCTCACCATCAAACTTCTTCAATATATTGAACAAAGGAACCTAAAACAAAATCATAAATAGAATCAATCTCGATACACTAAGCACATCACAAGTCATAAATAAGAGCCAACTACCTATAAACTTTCTATTTATTCAAATCAAAGGTATTTGGCTTTGCCGGCATGATCAGCATTGACTTGCATAAGATTCTCTTGCCATTCATAGCTCCCCTTCACTTCATGTCTCATCTAAATTATGAACTAGAATTAAATACTGTACACTAGACCCAATAAACAAGTTTAGATATTACTGGTCACATACGCGAATGTGTCTGTTAATCTGATGGATATGGTTTAATCGTGTCAATTTTGCATTTTTAGCAACTACTGTAAAGTCAAGGCATATATCATGCAAAGAAGGGAGTGGGACGGGGTATACCTGTAATAAGAGAGGTATACACACTAAAATTTTTAACATCATAACATATTTGTTCACAATTCAAACATGCAACAACCACCCTCACTGAAGGTAGCAAGCAATGTTCTTTTAATACTTCCCCACATTCCAGAAATAGAAGGAGGAAAATCCCAGAAAGCACATAAAATACCTGAGGTATTATATTTTTCTCCATGACATCTTTGAATAGAGGTGGTTCGGGCAAATCCAACCCAAGCATTAAAAAGGGCATTCTGTAAGTTTCAGCACCATTGTTATCCTTCTCAGTAACACCATCCTCAGTTTTTCGAGTTCCATTTTCTTCCCCACTACTTTCTTTCTTCTCAGTGATAGCTTTGTTCTGCGTCTCTTTAACAACCTCCAGCTCACCCTATTATACCAAAGTGTAAAATAAGAACACAATAACAAGATGGGAAAGCATTATATACTGACTTAATTATTGCAAGGTTTTAAATAAAACCTGAAAGCATTTGTGGATGATGCTGCCACTATTCTTTTTAGTTTTAAGATCCGCATGCAGTGTATTAAGAAGCCATGATATGAACTCAACAGGCTCAGACTGTGCACCGATTCGAAACCGTTTCTTACTGGCTTTCATAACTGCTTGTAAGAATTCATGAGGGCTTACCTATTGACACAAGCAAATTCAAGAACCATGAACCTAGTCTCTCCAGCAGAACAATAACCTTGCAATAGTAAAAACATGATCTAACCTGTCCTTTAAAGTTTCGAGCATGCCAAATCTTTCGTGTCAGCTCTCCAAATCGTTGAACAAGTTGAGATTTACAATGCTGGTAATTTTCAGGGATAAGGAAAAAGTTCCTTAAGGGAGTAACTCTCATTAAAGATTGAATGGTGACATTTACAAAATCAGTCTTTTGAATATTGTTCAGCCCCACCTAAAGATTTTCACAAATTATGAGATCATGTTAACTCAAAAGAAGAAAAAAGTAACTTGAATAATCTCAACTGCACCTGTTTTTGGTATTTTTATCATGATTGGTAGTAAAAGAAATAAAGAAATATATGCTTTTTGAATTTGGGAACAAAGATGATTACCATTCCTGGAAGGTAATCTGATCCATCAAGTGCTCTGGACCATTGCTTGTTCCTGTCAAGTTGTTCCACTTGTTCTCTGGTAAACCTGCAAATAAGAGACAAAAGAGAAACTATAATTGCCTGAAAATGAAGACACCCATTTACCAAAAAGAGATCGAAATTACATTTGCAAATATAAACAAATAAAGAGTCTGTGGAGATGAGACCCATTTCAACTTATTAGCTAATTAAAGTTGTAAAGAAAGCCTGAACTTGATGCAACCTAGCTAATCCACTGTACGTTACAGCACAAAATATAGACAAGAAAGATATCAATTGCTTTTTATGATGTAAAGGCACATAAGTATGCATGTACAAGGACAAAGACTGCTAAAGGGAGGAGGATATAGAAGAGACAAGGGAGGGAATAAGTAAGAGCAATAATGTAAGATATGAACAGACCTTGGGTTTAGAACATAACGAATATCATCCAATGATGGGTCATTAATTTCATAACCATCAGGAAGACAATACACCTTCTCTGTTCGAAGATTGATGTAGACATGATGTCCCGCTTCTAAACTATGAGTATAAGCATGGGACTTTTTCCCTCTTCCTTGGTAATACTTGCCACAGACCAGGCATGCATAGACATTCAAGTTCGACAAAGAGACTGAACAAAACTTCTCAAAATCAAAATCCAGCACCTGCAAAACATAACTTAATAATCATTAGTAACAAACCTTAAAGAAGAAGTTAAATGAAGTGATTGAAGATTTAAATATCCATACAAATTTCATCACTTAATATATAGTAGTTAATTCTGGCCAAAAAAAATACATAGTAGTTAATTACCTGGCGGTTAACAGTATCAAGGTAAGGACAGTCTCTCCGTACTTCAACCTGGCGATTTTGCCACCCTGCAATTGATCCTTGCCCATATGGATCATCATCATCTTCATCTTCTTCAGTTTCAACTCTCTGACCATTCCCTTCACCGCCAACCCGACTCAATGCCCTCCTTTCATCATCGTCATCATCATTATAAGGCACTAGTGGCCCTTCAGAAGGTGAAGATGGATAATCAGCAACTCTCTGGCGTTTCCAGTCCCCTTCCCTATCTACACTATTACCATCTTCTCTTTTAGTTTTCATCGTTTTTTCCCTCCTTCACTCTCTTGGTTTCCACTGCTAAAATACAATAGAATTAGTGAATTAAATAAAATTATCCTAAAGTCAGCACATTCATATTTAACTTATCTAGGGTTCTTATCTAGTTTCATTAATGCAGCCCCAGCACAATCAACTTTACTTTGAAAAAATCATAAATTCAGCACATCCCTATTTAACTTTCAAAGGGAAAATGCATCTATCAATTACCAGTATGGAACTAAACTTAAATGAAGATAAAAATACCAAAAAGAAAAAGGAAAAAGCACCTGTAATCAATATCGTCACTCTCCCAGTCTCCTGCAAATCAATAGAGCAGCAAATATGGGTTAGCCAGAAATTCTCTAGAAACTTCGAATTAAGACCAAAATATAAATTAATATCATGAAAAAGGAAAGGGGGTTGCAGGAGAGGCCACGATAGGAAGACGGAGATAGCTCTATTGGAGCCTAAGTGGAGGAGGAACGATGGGCGACAATGAGACCTCTAGAGTCTAGAGAAAGATCGAAGCAAAGAAGAAAACAGAAAAGGATTAATTTACTGCAACTATATTAAAAAGCTTGAAATAGTTAAGAACTCACCTCTAATTCAAAAATTGTGCTTGAAGTTGAAGTTGAAGTTATGGACGGAAGAAGTTTTGATTATCGGAACAAAACCTATTCGCTGATGAAAGAAAAAAGAACATCTAAAGAACACAGGAGAAGAGAGAAAACGTAGTGGGCCATAGGTGGATTCTTTTGGGCCTTGAGGAAAATATTGTTGGATCCAATTTTTTAGATCCCTGTTCTGAATACTGAAGGCCCAAATGTCGTTTTGGCAGAAAAATCCAATTAAAATTTTTTTTTTTTTTGAAAAAAAAAATCCAAATTAAATTTTTTTTAAACTTGAAAGGCCAATATTTGCACTGTTACCTATCAAGAACGCTAACTAGACCGATCGAGACCCTAATAATAAGGATGTACATGTACATGAACTGATGAACATGAACCTGAACTTTTCAATAAGCTGCACTTATTAGCTATGCCTATTTTCTAGGCCATCTGAGAAGATTAAGGAATACACCACCCCTTTGTCTCAAATTAACACTTTATCTTATTTCGAAGGAAACTTACTGTTGCCTTAAACACACTTTATGCAGGATGCTCTTCACTAAAGAGAGATTGGCACAATTCAATTGAAAGTTCATGATACTAACAAGAAGTACGCACTCTTTCTCTCAAAGAAACTTCCAAATTAGTTTTCAGCAACAAATTTAATACGAGGTTTAACATTGTGCACAATCTTTTCAAGTTAACAACATCAAGACCAAACTCATCTACACTCGTCTTTATCAATTTTTTTGAACCACATGAACAAACAATTACAGCTTAATGAGCAAAAAGACCCCTGAACTTTTATTTTGGCCAAATAAGCCCCTAAACTCTTAAAAAGTCCAAATAAACCATGTTACTAAGGCTAAATGTTCAAATAAGGACTAAACATTTTAAGATTTTCTCAAATAATGATCAAAATACACAATTTCAACAAATTAGAAAACATACTTAATATTTTTTTATAAATTAGATACAATATAAGTTAATACTAGTGTGTGAGATATATATAATTGAAAAGCACATGATAATTTTATATCATATTACGTTTAATGAATTTATTTTGATTAATAGCATTTATTTTTAATTAACATGATAATATCATTTTTCAATCAAATTTAATGTGTATGCATGAGAAGCATTGGTTTTCATTTAAGGATTCCCTAATTTGTAAAAATTTGCTAAGTATGTGTTTTAATTTGTTGGAATTGTGTATTTTAATCCTTATTTAAAAAAATTTTAAAACGTTTAGTCTTTAATTGAGCATTTAGCCTGGCAACAGGGTTGGTACCAACTATATATTTGTCTAGATTTATCTAGAAATTTTCCATTACCACCTATAGCTTCATTTTGGTCAACACATCGTCATCATAATGTTGCTGGTTGGGATCGATTGTATCATAATAGAAGAGCACAGTGGGATAGATTAAAAAGCATGAATTTTAGTGTTAATTAAAAGTTATAACAAATGCAAATAAAAGACACAATTAATTGTCCAAATAAATGCATATACAAAAGTTATATACAAAATCATATGTAACAAAGAATGAAAATACAAATCAATCGGCTGAATGCCAATCTTTCATGCACTGCTCCAAAACTGCCGCATGTGCCGCCGCCGCCTCTTCATCACGTACGTCTCTGAGTATGTTCCTACTGATGTTAGTCAGGCGACTGACCCACTATAAAAAAACAATAGCCAAAAAAAATAAATATATGTTAAGCAATTGAAATATATAATTTATTTGCTTAATTTATTTTTATCTAACTTAAAAAACAATCATTAAGCAACTTACATATTCACTGTTGGAGCGAGAAAGAGACACCACTGCTAATGGCTCACCGTTGTTCAGGAGCCGAGGATGCGAACAACGATAGTACCACTCCATGTACCCCGGATCACATGCTGCAGGATCCTCAGAAGCAACCTGGTACCGAGAGACATGAAGGATGTACGAATCCGGGAAAATGTTCCAACAATCGACTGCAACGACTACAGCATGCTCGACCTTGTACGACTTTGTAGCCCAAGACCGTACAGCCTTCTCTGGTCTGTTTATTGCAGCTGGGATGGCTTGCACATACCCAAGCTGACGTAACACTCGTCCAGGCATATATGGCTCGATAACATCCCGATATCGTACCCAACCGGTGAAGATGGTCCTTGGCACAGAAGAAGCTGGATTGGTACCGTATGGCAACCACATTACCTGCACACATATACATATACAAACTCACAAGTTACTAAATAAAATTAACCTATATATTAATTAATAGTGTTATTAACTATTTAGTTTCATTAATAATTATAATACATATTTTATAAATTTATTTATTTCATAATTAAGTTTAATTAATGTAAAGAAAAATGAAGTACCTCGGATGCAGTCATCTGGTCAAGACGGCTACGCAATAACTGTAGTCGGGTATCCGATCTGTCCTTTGCTTGGACACTCCACATGCAGGCTCGGGGCGAGTCGACATCAATAAGTCGCTTTCGAAGGGGTCGAAAGCATGGGAAGTACTCGAATATCCATGCCTGCAGTAGGGTCAGGCAACCAGAAATACCCTGAGAATCTCCTCTACTAGCCACCCCTAACTGACGATAGAGATAAGCTAATGTAGCAGATCCCCATGAATAGGCCTCAATACCCTCCAAGCCGTCTTTTAACTCATGCAGGCATGACGATCTAATCCGATTCCCAGTCTTGTCTACAAACAAAGTGGAACCTAACAGTATCCATACCCATGCAATCGCCTGAGTCTCCTCAATCCGATCCTGCCCGCATAATCTAGCGACCGACTCAGTAAGAACTCCGCCACCAGACCAGTGCCGAGATATAAGCTGCTCCCTGGTCACCCCCATAAGCTCCATACAGACACTTTGCAACTCATAAGTATCAGGATCAGCAGAAATCATCTGTCCCTCCACCGGCAAACGTAGAATGTGCCACACATCATGCAACATGATGGTCATCTCACCAAACGGCATGTGAAATGAGTTGGTATCAGGTTGCCACCGCTCGATAAACGCACAGACCAGTGGAGTATCGATGTGACTGAACATGGTAGATTGGAGGTGTGATAACCCGGTCCCATCAATCATATGTCGCGCCTCCTCTGACATCTTCCCATACCAATCTCTCAACTTCTGACAAACACCTAATCTGGTCTGGCACTTGAGGATGCCTCTCATCTCACCCCTCCACATACGAGAGGCTACATGCCCAAGAAAACTAGGAATCACAGTATCATTTATAGGGCCACCGGGCACTGGCCCCTTAACTATCCAGCTCTCATCATCAACAGTCCTGGATCGTTTGCTACTCCCTAAAATTATTATATTATAATACAATATAATAAGTTATTGTAACGACAATACTTTAGAACATATAAACTAATTAATTATTTACTATCCAAATTAATTATTTTCAAGATAAATAAATAAACTAATTACTACTAAACCGATCATAAAAAATTAAAATTAATTTTGTAACAAATAAAATCATTTATGTAAATTTTTTAGGCTAAAATCTCAATTAGGGTCCTGAACTTTGCCAAAAGGGTCAAATAAGTGCCCAAACTATGAAAAGGTCAAATTAGTGCCTGAACTTTTCGATTTGGAGCAATTCAGTC
>AWWV01012906.1:0-13597 GCA_001974805.1 Corchorus capsularis
AAATGCACTAAAATGACGGATATTTATAGTAAACGTTTGAATTTTGCCTTGAAATTTTGACCAATTCTTATTTACATATTTCCACATGTTTTAGAATCAAGATATGATAAATAGAGTATATGTAGACATTATTTTTTATTTTTTTGATATTTTTTACTGCGAAAAGTGTATATAATATGTATAAATCAACTATACTAATTTAAACACACATTTATTTTATCTTCAAAATGATGTTTACCAAATTAACCACTTCATTAAATGTAAAAAATTATATGATTTCTTTTCTGAAGCAAGAAATTACTAGATCATATTTATAAATGCATCATTTTACATTATTTTAGTCACAAAACACAATCCAAAGCACAAATACAACCTACATTGAATTTCTTGGAGACTCAAAATCACTACTACCGTAGTTACCACTGCTATAACTTCTACTAGGCATGGATGTATCATCTCCCCCGGGGGCGGTAATCCAGTTAAAATATTCAAGTCATGACATATAAGGTTTATAAACCACCATATAATTGTGCACATATTCCAAATATGCCTCTCGACTAATACTGGTTAGCCATCAAATAGGGGGGGCACTCACCCGAAACAGCGTCCGCGTTTGGCTGTTGCACCGGATGCTCATTATAAGTCTGTTGTTCAAGTGGATACTCTGGATACATGTCAGATGAAACCGATGATTCAAACTCATTTGCTCCAGATCTAGTACCATAACTAGAATTTGATTCAAAATGCCCTCCATATCCAAATGAACTAGATGCAGTCGTTAAACTCATTGAGCTAAACTCATCAGTGAGTTCACGCATTGCTCTTCTCCCTTTTCTATTTTTGGCCCCATGCCCAGCTCTACAAGATCCATGATCTTCATCTTGTGTTGCATGTGTGAAATCTGCCTCACATGGAAAAAGACTGTATGGTACATAATCACTCCCATAATTGTCACCATACATGTTTGCATCTTCTGCTCCACTTTGTCCATCCCCACCTTGAGTACCTGTTGTTGTAGTTCTGCCTTCATTTCCCCCATCATCATCATCATCATCATCATCATCATCATCATCATCACATCTTCCGTGAGCTGAAGAACCTCTAAATTTAGGTTGGGAATCGAATCCAGGTGGAGGACCAACTGTTTCATCTGTTGAACATTCTAGACCAACCTCTTCAGACATCACTTTGTCGACATCAATCCCAAATTCTTCAGCATGACTTCTAATTTGCTGATCAGGATTTCTATCACGATCATCTAAATGCACATGCCTAATCCATTGAAAAAGAGGATATTCTTCTTCATCACCAATGTCAACAGATATATCAAGAATATTCAAAGGATCTTGCTCAGTCTCCTCTTGTGCAGCTTCCATGTCTCTAACTCGTAATCTCATATTATAGTAACAATACACAAGATTCTGCAGAGATTTATGTGCTAACCCAGGTGTCGAATACCAACACTTGAACAAAAAAATTATCAAGAAACCCGGATCTATCTCAAACCGAATCACTTAAACGAAACAATTATTTGTATTACACTATTATCACAGTTTTGTATAAATGACTTCAATTGCTAATATTTTTGAAAAAATGAAATAATTCATCGAAATGTCGCTTATATTTTTAATCCTAAATGTAAAAACGAAAAAAAATATTTAATTTAATATGAATATTTATGGATATTTACGGATATATCGAGATTTATCGAGATATCGATAAATATCGACGGATATTCCGTGACATTAAAATTTTTATGGATATTTATATCGAGGTGTACAGATATCGGATATATCTACTGATATATTGAGGTATCGACGGATATTTAATTCCATGAATGAAGTTGATTTATTAAGAAGAAAGAAGGCTAGCTGGCATTTGGGTTTCACCAGGTGTGTGTTAAGAAGCCAGCTGTCCACTCCCTTTTCCCTTCATCTATGCGTTACCCAGTTTTAGTGGGATGGCAGGCAAACCCACTAACCCGGTATCATCATTCTCTCATTTTCTATTTTCTTTCTCTTTCTCTCTCAATTTCATCCATTATCAACGCCATCAAGCTTTCTCTCTCTAGGTTTTCTCCACCCATTTGAAGCTAGACCTTACATGCAATTACATATTTCGAATCCTTTTGTGAGCTAAACTAACATACCCCATGTTAATTTGCGAAGATGATGAAGAATTTGGAAGTTGGTGGTTGTGATTCTAGGTGTCAATGTTAATTTGCGAAGATGATGAAGAATTTGGAAGAATTGGTGGTTGTGATTCTAGGTGTCCTGATTACAATTTCCATGTTTAAGTTTTGTTGTTTTGATCAGCGGCATGGATTGCTTCCTTCATTAGGTTCTCTCTCTCTTTTTTTTTTTTTTCATCCTTTATAATCTCTCTCGATGGGTTTCAATTTTTGGGTGTTTAAATGTTTTTGTGATGCCTTTCAGCAGGGGTTCGAATTCAAACAACGGGATTGCTTCTGTCTCCCATTTCCCAGGTCAGAATTCCTTCTTCTTTCACTTCTCTTTTCTCCATATTTTCTCTCATTTTTCTTTTTCTAGATGTTTGTTTGTAAGAGTAACCAACGATCCTCTCTCCACGAGGTCATCTTTGATATGAGGGACACCAAGGTTTTCCGCAGGTAATCTGACAAATGTTTTTTTTTTTTTCTCTTTTTCTTGAATTTTTAGCTTCCATTATCATATTGGGTATGATCGAATTTTCAAAATAGTTATTAGTTAGATATTTGATGAAATGCTCAAGTGAAATTCTGATTGACAATGTAAATTTGTTGTTGTTTTTCTGATTGATTCTTTTGAATTGCAATTTGTAAATATCCATTCAAGTGCTGTTGATTACAGCAAGTTCTTGCAGTGGAGTTTCAACAGATGAGGTTAGTTTCTTACTTTCTTTAAATTTTAATTAGTTTGATATTCTGTTGTGTGCTAAAACATTCAGTTTGTAAGGAGTGTCTGACGACAGACAATTCCTTGCAGTGGAGTTTCAACCAAGGAGAGGGTAAAACTGTTGTTTTCTGTTTGTACAGGGGCGAAGGCTTTCAAAGAAGAGGAATTGAGGCAAGAGGTATGAGAGGGAAGAAGAAATTGATGAAAGTCATTGATCAGGTATATGAAAGCCACTGGAAATACAGAGATTAGTTGAGATTATAAAGGGTAATATTCATAAGCATTTAGTTGCTCACAATGCAGAAAGCTGACTAAAATTTGACATATATATGCTTCTTGAGTTTATTAATTAATGAGTTGAAATTCTGTTTCCCAATTTTAGCCCATTTCTTCCATTCCACCCTATCTTTGCTTGCAAAAAAGATTGGAATGCAATTGATTGATTTGCGAAATCTTTTGAATTCCTAACCAAATGTTAGAAGAGTTTGATACAGTATAGTGGTTGATTATAAAGCTGTACATAAGGTTAGGCTACTCATCATATGAATTGCTCTATACATCTACTCCATAGTTATTACTTTCACCAACTATAGATTTGAAATTGCATCAATGAATTGTATAAATAGTGGGGTTCGATCCATCTCCTTGCGTGCTTGCTTTTGCCTTTGGTGTTACTATTTTTGTATGGTTGAATGTATTTAGGCAGTGATAGTCATTCAATGCTTTCAAATTCTCATTTATAAACCAAATAATCTCTTCTGCATTTTACTACTATATATATATACTGGTCTATGTGGTAAGCTAGCGCTGCATAAGTCAATATAAACCTTCTATTCTACTTTAAATTGAAGTCATTCTTTTTTCATTTTTGGCAAGTTTCTATCTTTCATTTAGTTTGTGTCTATGTTTGATTATCTCAATATTGCAGTTTGAGTAAATCTGCAGGGACCTAAGCCACAACAATCTTTCAAAGATTGTATTATCACATGCCTTCTTTTACTTTTCACTGCTGCTCCATTTCTGATTTATATGCAGAAATCTTGCATATTATCAGTTCATTGGAAGTATCCATTATATCTTCCATGACAGGCCTTCTATTCATTAGTTGTTTAGAGTTTATTTCTTCAAACTTTTGCATTGTATGTAGAAAATCGGTTTTCACCATATGCTGAAAGTGTCTTGGTTGTGGTGATTTGGTTCTTGATTTACAAGGTGAAAATCATTTGTAATTTCCTTATGCTGTGAAATTTCTGATGTAGCAGGGTGGATAAGAAGTTCATATTATAGTTATGTTTTGTGAATCATGCCATCTTTGGCATTTTCAAACTCATTTCATTCAAGATTTCCTTTAAACCCTGAGATATCTACAACTTTGCTCGGTGATGTATAATTGTGTATGTTATCAATATGCATTCTATAAATATAAATTTATTATCTGAACAGGAAAAAGAGATTCGACGTTTTGCCGGTACATGTCCAAATCCAACAACTACAAGTGACATTGAAAGCATGGTCATGTATGCAGGCCAAGGTGTAGGCCTCATCGAAGAAATCCTACTTGCTGGAGAAGTGGTTAAAAGGTTAAAGAAGAAATAATAAGGAACTTTTGCTTTTGAGATATCCCTTGCGGAAATAGGTCAGTTGTTTCAACATTCTCTTCTTATTCATGATTTCTATTTACTAGGTGTTTGATAATATGCCTCTTTGAATGCCCTTTTTCTTTGAGTTGTCTCTTTCCATGATAATTGCTCCTCAAATCCTTAAAAGGCAGCATTTACAAATAGCTGAGTTTTGCAGAATATGTGATAAGAACGTTTTTATTAGTGAAAAAAATCATGAAATGGATGTGAGTATTGTTCATTATATCTAACATAGTTTGGCTAGCAGCCCTGCTATAATGTTTGCTAAAAATTGTTCTACTTCATTTTAACAGTGAGGGTTATTCTCTTCGGTTTCCATCTAATTAGTAGCCTATCTGTTTCTAACACTTACAGGCATGCCTATGGATTTCTGCGAGAATAAGTTGAAGCCAAGTTGCGATGGAAATTGATAAAGTTTTCATTTCAAGTAAGCTTTTCTGATCTGAATATGCTCATTTGTGTTCTACAATTTGTGGCTAAATTGATGATAATTGAACTAAAATAGGTTTTCAATTTTCAATTCTAAAACATGTTTGACTTTGAGTGAACATTTTATGAAAGTTAAAGAATAAATAACTCCCTAGGAAGTAAATGCACATATCTGGTGAGCAAAAAGTAACTGCACCCGTTTTATTTAATTTTCATTTTGCAGATATATCATTCTGTGCTGCATTGGGATTCATGATATATGGTGGGAGGTAAGAGGTGTTTTAAACCTTTTGATAGATTTTAAGTTCATTTTCCTTATCTATTAACTTTTCAAGAGGTTTGTTATTTTGTAAAGTTAAAGAATTTAGCATTATCTATGGCATTAATAGTCATCCTTGGCACTGGGTTTCTCCCTCGCTTTCTTCATGTTGAGATGCAACTAAACTCAGACTGCAGGATTACCTTGACGAGGCAAACTGAAGAAATGAAGTGCTATACCAGTGAGCTCATGACCACAAAGGAGTTTCTGAAGAAAACCAGGGAGGAACTGCAGACTTTTGCTCATGAGTTGACTGTTGTGATAGAAATTCGTGATAGCATTCAGATGGAATTGGTTGATGTTTATAGAAAGGCAAAAACCATATCCATTGACTAATGAAGAGATAAAGGTTGTTTCTTATTTAAACAAAGAACTACAGGCTCTGGAGAAGCAGATTATGAAGAACGAGGAAGGAAGAAAGTCACTTGAAACAAACCTGGAGGAGGCACAAAACTTCACAAATTGCTTGGTTAGCTTAGTTTCAAAAAAGAATAACTTTGATAAACAATAATTCAAATGAATTCAAGTTGCATTGAATTTTAACTTCTCTCCTTTTTTTTTTTATTTTTTTTTTTTTTTTTTTTTTTTCTTCTCTTCATTTTTCACTTTCTTTATCTGTGAATAGCACAAGTTTGATGATTAGTACAGAGGAGGAAAATTTGGTTTTGTTCTTTGTCTTTCTCCAAAACTAGAGTCATGGGACATGTTTATCCTTTCCAAATAAATGTATCTCATTGTCGGAATGCCGGTACTTATTGCAATTATAGTTCTTAGAATTAGATTTCTCAAGCTTTTGTCAACTGTAAATCCTCATGCCTCATATCTCCACAATCCACATTAACATTAATAAAAAACCTAAAAAGGAAAAAAAGACCCGCGCAGCGTAGCGCATATATATATATAGACAATAAATTCACGCGCGCTGATTTTTTTTTTTTTTTTTTTTCCAATTAATCAGGTTAAATCCAAACCCATGACCTGCCAGATGTCACTCAATTAAAATGTGGAGACTTGGTATTCAGAGGATGGGCAATGTGTTCAGCAAAGCTCTCTCGGAATTCTTTGTGAATGAATGAAAGTTTTGATTATCAGATACTAAAGATTTGTACCATCAAAAATATGTATAATCACTCAACCAAATTGGCTGGACAAGAATTTGTTCTACATTAACAATTGATATCTTGATGTGCTATTAGGAAAATAAAAGTATTAATCACCCATATTAGTCATATACCACAATACTCTGAATCAGGGGCGGATGGATGTACAGAGGAAGGTGGATACGTACCCACCCTCAAATTTTCAAAACCTATATTAGTTGTTTAAATTTTATATTAGTGTTTATCTAAAATAATTGTGAGTGTCCACCTCAATTGGATTAAACCATGTTAAGTGTCCATTGACCCATATGAAACATTTGTAACAAATGTGTATTGGCTTTAGTTTATCAAAAGCCCACATAAATAGCAAAAAAAAAAAAAAAAAAACCCACCTTCCACATGTATATGTATCTTTAAATTAAAAATCCTAAATTATTGTTTCTTAGTTGTGTTTAAGTTTAAATTAATCTCTTTGTTCTTGTTTCCTACGAATTCAATCCCAATTTTTTTAACAGTTTTAGAATTTATTTTTAATGATACTTTGGTTAAGGGTCAAATGTGGGATAGCCAAGCCCATTTAAACACAAAAATCCCAATTTTTTTTACCATAGCCAAAAATACTAAAAATACTAAAAATTCCATATTTTCCTCATTTTCACAAAATACCTCATCAAAGCCCAATGCATCACACACACACAAAAGAGGCCCAACACATGAAATGGGCCCAACACATCTCTTTTCCTCACAAGTGGCCCAGCGGCCCACCAATAACAACATAAGCCCATTAGACCACCACACAGCAACAAGAGTTGCACGGCAACAAAGACCTGCCACCACATCACATGGCAAACGAATCACACAACACCAAAGCTTGTTGTCGTATGCATGGCAGAGGAATCAAACTGCAGCGCCTCTCAAGGGGAAGCTGCAATTGCCGCAGTAAAGGTTCCATAAAAGATGCTTACCAAAGGGAGTAATACTTATCTCTTATTCAAACTCATTTAAATCTTAAAACTTGATTATGGCAATATAACACACTAATTATTTCTAATTCACAAAACACACAACGTGGACCAAGCCCACGGCGGGAAAACATTGTGGAAGTGTGGCTTGGAGGCATGTGAGGATGGGAATCCTGCCAGTGCTATTTTTGGGAAGGACAGCTTGCTTGGAGGTTGCTCCTAAGCTCAAAAATAGCATCATGGCAGCAAAGGGAAAGAATCCAACTGCAGCGTTTGACTTAGTAAGCTGCCGGGGAATCTCAATTGTCAAGTAAAGTTGGCAAGGAAATGGACTTATGACTCAAAAAGGCAATGAAAATTGAAAAAGGCCGAAAGCATAATTGCTCACACACAGATTGAGCAAAGTCACCGCGACCAAGGTACCACTACGGCAGAGTTGGTATGCCAGCAGCGGGAATCATGGCTGGTATACCAGCAGCAGGAATCATGGTGCGACCAACGGTAAATGGCATTATCCGACAAATGGGGCTCTATAAATAATCGGAGTCTTCACTTCAACAGGGGAAGGAGATCCAGACCTCTCCTCTGTTCTTAATCACAACAACTATTTCCACAACACACAGCAATACTCTCTTCTCCACTTCAACGCTTTTGTAAACCAATTTCTTTCCCTTACATTTGTATTCCCATCTTCTTTCTTCCAAGCTCTCTCTCACAATGTATTCCCATGTGTATTATGTTCCATTTATTAAAGAAACTGAGGTTATTTCATTGTTTGTTAGTTTTATCATCTCCACCTTTAAGCTAATTCTGCGGCAACACCTCTCCTGCCGCAAAACTCACTTTACCAAATACTTTACAGCAAATTTTACCTCGCGATAACACTCTTCATCGCGGAGCTCTCCTTACTGCGGTAGTACCCTTTTTACAGCAGTAGAGTGCCTATAAATAATCGCGGCGTCAACTTCATCTTTAACAATTTTCACATCCAGACCTTCATCTCACTCTGCAAAATACTTCCAAATTGCTTTCCTTTAATTTCTTTCCTTTTTAAAGTGGTTCCCACCTTCTTTCTTCAAGCCCACTTTTCAAATTGTATTTCCCATATGTTTGAAGTAAATAAAATGGAAATTTTCTTACCTAATATGATTTCTTCATTGTCCTCTGTTCTTGGGAACGAAAAACAGAGGCAAACAGAGCCTGTGTTTTCCTCCCCGAAATCTCAAGTTTGCGGTATAACACCTCCCGCCGCAGTTGCTCATAGCCACTGCACTTACTTTTTCCAAAATATTATGTCGGGTTATTATTTTGCTGCTGCAGTCCTTATAACCGCCATAACTGATTTCCCACAGTTTCGCCGAAACAGTGCTCTCACTTTATTTTCCTCTCAAACCCTATTCTCACTTAAAGAAAAGGGGTTGGCCCAAACCCTTTGGAACCGAGACCAGTCTTGCCCCGTACTTGCCGCACAAAAAGCTCCCCACATTTAATGGTGACTCCACTGTGGACCCGGCAAAACACTTGAAGAGGAGATATGCAGCGTAAAAAAGCGATTTGGTTGGGAAGTCAGAACGTGCCTGCAGAATCCGTCGATGTCCATGACGAACATGCCGAGTCTTCTGCCGAACACAATCAGCAAAACTCGGCACTCGATACGACAGAACACCTGAATCCTACGGCGGTGATGGTAGAACTTGCTCGAGGAATTCACCAAGGCCAACTGGAGATTTTGGGGGCCTTGAGAGACATTGGACCCCGTCCCACTGATGGCGAAAATGCACCGCAAAGAAACACACAGAAGCCCAGCAAGGGGAAGGAGCCATCGCCATAGTCTCAACCGCACATCCTTCCCAATAGCCGAGATATGTGCAGAAAGGCTCTCTGTGACCATGGTGTTATCTTTAATTGCGGGAGGAAGGTTAGCATCCCTTGACGTGGCAGAGGTCAATGTGACATTTCCCAATGAGAGACTCACCTTCCAAGACCAAAGTAGGAAGATTTGCGGCAAAAGCGAAAATTGAATTCAGTACACAATATAAGGCATGAGATTCCAGCAGTAACTAACAGCACCGCCACAAAAAGGGAAATTCCCAGCGCAACAAACACAAAAGGGGCAAGAAGAAGTCCCATACAGTATTAAAGTGTATACGGGATAAAAGAAAATTCGCAAGACCACCGCCAAATTAGTCAAGTCGTTGCAATTGAAGAGCAAATCGCGGCACACAAGACAGTCAATCAAAGCCACAACAGCAACGGCAAACAACAAACGAGGGTCAGGCAACCCTTTTCAACAAAATAAAAAAAGAAGGAAAAGAAAGAGGATCTACGGAAACCCTAGCCCACCGCCGATGGGCACGTGACAAGCGACCAAGGCCACTGCAGCAAGCAACTACAACAGCCCAACCTGGACCAAAGCCAAACCAGGCCAAAACGGCGACATCGAGTCCTAGCCGCGGCGGCCATCATCAAAAAAAAAAAAAAAAACAGAACAGGAGAAGAAGAAAAGTGACGCAGCAAGAGAAGAAAGCGAGTTTACCTTTGGAGCTTGAAGTCTACGATTAAGAGGAAAAGGAAGAATAAAGCAGATTAGAAAGGTGAAGTGGCGAAATAAGGAAACATGAAAAGACGAGTGAAGAAACGTGAGAAGAAAAAAAAAGAGTTTAGAAAAAAAAAGAAATAATAGAGGGTATTTTTGCCTTCAAAAGAAATAAAAAGGGGAGAAATACAAGAATTAAAAGGAGATAAATATGTCTACATGAGATGGTGAGTTCTTTTTTTTAAAAAAAAAAAGAAAAAAAGTTGTCTTACAACATTGGAGAGACGTCGCAGTAGAGATGGCGCACTAGTCAAAATTGCCACAATTGCCGCAACTAGCCAAAGATGCCGCAGCAACCCAAAAATTGTAAAATTGCCGCAAGTACCCAAAATTCCAAAAATTGCCGCAACTAGCCAAAATTTACAAAAACCCCGTAACTAGCCAAAATTGTCGCAACTAGCCAAAATTGCAAGAACCCCGCAACAAGACAAAATCACCAAGGCACTGCAGTACATCCAAATTGTGCGAGGCCCTACAACCAACGCCAAAAAAAAAAAAAATAAATAAAATTCCCAACTTGCCACCTGCAGTTGCGTTCAAATCAAGATTCCTTCACAAAGCAAGGTTTATGGCAGAAGCAAATGATGCATGAACCTTCAAGGAACTTGGCATTGCAGCCGCGGAAGCTTAATTTGGCACTTTTGAAAATTAAAGCTCCTTCGTCATTCAGCACAGGGGGCTTATATTATCATCTTCAAATGAGATCCAACACTTGGGGGTTCCAAAGCACATGTCAAAATTGAAGAGGTCATTGACGACCATCAATACAACACTTTACCGCAACACCCAATGGCTTATCTTTGTACAAGTCTTGTGGTTCAAGCCTCAAACCTCAGTTTCCATTCCCAAGTTGATCAAAACTCTTATACGGTTCTCATACATCATCACACAATGACCATGGTATGGACACCACATACAACACAGTTCATCTTATAGTCCTCATTCATATCGCGGTGGTAGCAAATACATTACCACTGGAAAAAAAATTTGTAGAGACACCACATACAACACAATCTCTCAATTGGTTTTTATTATACTTTCACATTGCGGTTGTAGCCGAGGCAGTTCCCAAAATTGGCAGCCCTCCGCACAATCCTCAATACCGCTCCTAGGACATGAAATATTCACACACATCGTCCTGGCGGTCCTCCACACAACACACTATAGGAGTGGCTCTCCTGGCTTATGGCAATTCCAACCAGCGGTGAGGTAGTTCCCACTACATGGTAAACCTCCCTGGTTTCTTGCACAGCTCTTCACACACAATTTGGCTCACCTCACAAAGCTCTTCATACTTTGAGCCATCTTACACACTTAACAAGCATCAAGATCAGACCTCGCCCATCTAGATCCTCTGATGCACTCACATCAACACATCCTGCAAAGGAAAGCAACAGTCTTGATTCTCTCACACATATATACTTACTGCAGCATACAATGGCTAAACACATCTTTCAGCCATCATTACCCCATTATCTCATAAGTCGCTCCATGAAACTCGTGGCAATAACATCAAGTCATCAACAAAGTGCTGCAATAAAGAAATATTCACTACACATGAGTGGAAAAATTCTTGTCAACAACTACTATAGCAGCATAATGTTTCCAGAAGGCAATGCTCATGGCATAGAAGATTTACTACCTACAACATCGGCACATATGGCAGAGCTACTCACACAAATGGGGTAATCGACCACAAGGCAAATCGAGAAGGCTCAAAACAGATCAATCACATGGGAAACTCAATATTATAAGAAGGAAGTCAAGCATATGGCAAAAGGCTATGGCAGTAATAGCATCGTTCAAAAAGTTCACAAAACAGAAGTGGCAATTCACCACCGCCACAAATGGAGATTCTTATTTTTCAACAATTTATACCGTTCATTGAAAGAATTCATAGGCACAGCAACACTCACAAAGAATTTATGGCAGCCAACACAAAAACTCTATGGCAGTGCCGACATCAAGGGAAGACAATTTGTGGCATTCATCCAAGTATCTTCATATTTGTAGCTTTTATAAAGAATTCATGGCATTCCAAACCATGGTGGTCTACAACTTCATTGGAGGCATCATCATAGAAAAATCCAGTCATCAAAATCGTGTGGCAGAGACAGAATTATGGCAAAGGCAAAGCTCTTACAGAATCTTCCATGGCGATAGCTATCACAACAATACTCAGAGCACATCGCTCTTCAAAAATCAAAATGGTTGGATGCTTCTCACATCCATGGCAGCATCCTACTTCTCAACACTGCCGACAATAGTGTTCTGGAATCCTAACGTCCTCAGCTCCTATGGTAGTACTAGAATGCTCAATATCAAGAGAGAAAGAACATCCTTTGTGCCAACCCTGCGGCAATTCTTGATGGCACTTTCATTTAACACCATCACTTGTCACTATGGAGACACTTCTCAATGGCACCTGCGGCAGTAATCCCATTACTAGCGGTATCAAAATTCATAAATTAACCAATGGTGATCAACACATGGGGATTGTGATTTGTAAAATTTTGCCATAACTCACCGACAAGCCACATGTTCAAGATCCCCGAGTATCAACTATTTGAGTTCATGCCTTACTGCCGCAAGACCCTCACTCAAAGGGGGTTAAATGTTAAGGGTCAAATGTGGGATAGCCAAGCCCATTTAAACACAAAAATCCCAAATTTTATTACCATAGCCAAAAATACTAAAAATTCCATATTTTCCCCATTTTCACAAAATACCTCATCAAAGCCTAATGCATCACACACACACAAAAGAGGCCCAACACATGAAATGGGGCCAACACATCTTTTTTCCTCACAAGTGGCCCAGCGGCCCACCAATAACAACATAAGCCCGTTAGACCACCACACAGCAACAAGAGTTGCACGGCAACTAAGACCTGCCACCACATCACATGGCAAACGAATCACACAACACCAAAGCTTGTTGTTGAATGCATGGCAGAGGAATCAAACTGCAGCGCCTCTCAAGGGGAAGCTGCAATTGCCGCAGTAAAGGTTCCATAAAAGATGCTTACCAAAGGGAGTAATACTTATCTCTTATTCAAACTCATTTACATCTTAAAACTTTATTATGGCAATATAACACACTAATTATTTCTAATTCACAGAACACACAACGTGGACCAAGCCCACGGCGGGAAAACATTGTGGAAGTGTGGCTTGGAGGCATGTGAGGATGGGAATCCTGTCAGTGCTATTTTTGGGAAGGACATCTTGCTTAGAGGTTGCTCCTAAGCTCAAAAATAACATCATGGCAGCAAAGGGAAATAATCCAACTGCAGCGTTTGACTTACTAAGCTGCCGGGGAATCTCAACGGTCAAGTAAAGTTGGCAAGGAAGTGGACTTATGACTAAAAAAGGCAATGAAAATTGAAAAAGGCCGAAAGCATAATTGCTCACACAGAGATTGAGCAAAGTCACTGCGACCAAGGTACCACTACGGCAGAGTTGGTATGCCAGCAGCGGGAATCATGGCTGGTATGCCAGCAGCGGGAATCATGGTGCGACCAGCGGTAAATGGCATTATCCAGCAAATGGGGCTCTATAAATAATCGGGGTCTACACTTCAACAGGGGAAGGAGATCCAGACCTCTCCTCTGTTCTTAATCACAACCAGTAGCGGAACCAAAGGGGGGGGGGGGGG
>AWWV01012907.1:0-96549 GCA_001974805.1 Corchorus capsularis
TTCCATTTATTAAAGAAACTGAGGTTATTTCATTGTTTGTTAGTTTTATCATCTCCACCTTTAAGCTAATTCTGCGGCAACACCTCTCCTGCCGCAAAACTCACTTTACCAAATACTTTACAGTAAATTTTACCTCGCGATAACACTCTTCATCGCGGAGCTCTCCTTACTGCGGTAGTACCCTTTTTACAGCAGTAGAGTGCCTATAAATAATCGCGGCGTCAACTTCATCTTTAACAATTTTCACATCCAGACCTTCATCTCACTCTGCAAAATACTTCCAAATTGCTTTCCTTTAATTTCTTTCCCTTTTAAAGTGGTTCCCACCTTTTTTCTTCAAGCCCACTTTTCAAATTGTATTTCCCATATGTTTGAAGTAAATAAAATGGAATTTTTCTTACCTAATATGATTTCTTCATTGTCCTCTGTTCTTGGGAACGAAAAACAAAGGCAAACAGAGCCTGTGTTTTCCTCCCCGAAATCTCAAGTTTGCGGTATAACACCTCCCGCCGCAGTTGCTCATAGCCACTGCACTTACTTTTTCCAGAATATTATGTCGGGTTATTATTTTGCTGCTGCAGTCCTTATAACCGCCATAACTGATTTCCCACAATTTCGCCGAAACAGTGCTCTCACTTTATTTTCCTCTCAAACCCTATTCTCACTTAAAGAAAAGGGGTCGGCCCAAACCCTTTGGAACCGAGACCAGTCTTGCCCCGTACTTGCCACACAAAAAGCTCCCCACAACTGTTTGCAAATTTTTCATATTATTATAACTATAATACTTTTAATAATTTTTTTACAAGTCTACGTATAATATGTTGTGCCCACTCTAGGAAAAATTTCTAGATCCGTCATTGCTCTGAATCAGTTATACGTTAATTTAATTTCTCATCTGGCCGAAACCTTCAGAGATCATAGTTCACTCAGAAGAGATATCGAGTTCGAAATCCTCCTACTTAACATCAACAAAGAAAAAAAATTGTTAGATTGTGTAGGCACTAGGCTTTCTTACTCCACCTAACATCAATAAGTGATTGGAAAACAATAGTAGCAATGACCAAATCTCCAGTGAAATTGGAACTATATAATGCTTGGACTGCCCAATATTTGCTTTGTGCAGTTTTCAGCAATTGATTAACAAATCCATGACCATACATGCATTTTTCATTTAATTTAATAAGTTAGCTGTGTGTTTGTGCAATACAATGGGACCCAAGGAATATGTTGACCTAGAATCGAATTGGGTATGTGTTATGTGTGTTCCTCTCTAGAATTAATGTCGGACCGAATGGGTGATGACCCATGACGTAGAGAAAAAGGGTTCAAACTTTCAAGTTTCAACCCATAACGACCAAATTTGGTAAAAAGTTAATTATTAATAATAAATTGCTAATGATGGTTCCATCAAAATTCCAGAAGACAGAATTTTTCCTTTTTTCCAAATCGATAGTCATAACTTCAAAGCGCAGAAAATTCTGCATATATGGTCAGGAGGATGCTTTCAAATTCAATGAGGCCAAGGTCTAGAGGAAGACTTAAGATGGGGCGAGGAATTGGTTATTTGAAAGGGCAAATTGGGAGACTTTAATTAGGACTTGGTCCTTTTTTCAAACTTCCCATTTTGCACCGTGTAGAAGGAACGTTAAATACTTTGAAAACCCTTTCTTCTTTTCTCGCTTTCTAATTAATTTCTACATTGATATGAAGCAGGTAGCAGCTTAGAAGCATACCAAAAAGACAACATTTAAAAACCCATATATTCCCATTTTAGATTTCCTTAATCAATCAAGTTATGTTCAAATCAAAACTTGTTGGCCAAGGAAAGCGAAAACACCCTGAACTCATGGAAGAAACCTTACACTTAATCCTTCAAGGTTGTAAGTTAGCCAAAGACCTTGAATCAAACCTAGGGAATTTGGCTAACCAACCTGAAATCCTTTCCAAGTCTTGTGAAGAAATCATAACGATTTTCGCTATTGCGAAACAACGGTTAATTAATAATGCTCAAGAGGCAGCCGCTTTGTTTACGCAACGCGAAGCTCAGACTTCATTGCAACAGCAGCAGCAGCAGCAGAGTACTGGTGATCCCAGTTTGCAGGAATGGCTAAAATATGGTACTGTCATTTCACAAGCAATGGGCATGATTCAGCAGCAGTATTTGGCTGCAGGTGGCAAAACGGCCCCGTTTGAAATCAGTGAAATGGGTGGAAAGAACATGATGGAGGGATCATCTTCCGCTGCTTCTTCGCGGTTGAAGAGCAGCATGGGAGGTGAAATTCAGGCAATGGATGTATCAGATTCTGGTAGAGCTTCTTCATCTTCATCGCAGCGATCGCGTAGAAGGTTAGAAAACTTTTCCTAGTAATTTCTCACTCATTTTTGTTTTTCATGAATAGTACTCAATGTAAGAACAAAAAAAAAGCTTACATTGCCTTTGCATGTAAATTGTAAGGTAAATTTCTCACAAATAGTATATTGCATTCTTTAATTAGGTATATCTTTTCCTTGAAACATCAGTAAAATTATAATGCTTTTCCTAAAGGTTTGCTTTAATCTTTATATATATATATATATTCATATATTAGCAAAAGGATTTCCAAGAACTTTCTAATTATAATTATAATTTAATTAATTACAATATTTGCAGCAGGAAGGATGATGATGAGAAACACATAATGACAGTGCCAGCTCCCCAGATGGGAAACACTGATCTTCCACCAGAGGATAATTACACTTGGAGAAAATATGGGCAGAAAGAAATTTTGGGCTCAAGGTACCCTAGGTAAGTAATTAATCATTAGTAACTTAAATCACATTATTAGGTATATGTAACTAGTTATTTTAATTACATTTCCCGCCACCAACCATTTCTTTGACACATTCAAAAAGCACATTTATGCATGTAATTTAGTTTATAATATAATTAGTTGCAATTTGTGACACTCATAGATTAATGAAGCTGGTCTTGGTTTTGATAAATACTGCTGACAGTCAATTTGTTTGGTATGCATATATATACTAATTTACCTTTACAAATATTTTTCAAAACTTTGATCAAGTATGAATTAAAAGTCGCTAGGAAATGGAACTTGACTCGGTCTCCTTTCTCTCTCTATATAAAATTAATTAAGATTGACGTCTGCGCTTAATTGGTAAAACCAAAATCTATATATGCCGTGCATAAGTCGTTATTACTAGTACGCTAAACGTTCCAACGACCTTGGACCCTCATGAAAGACCAATTTAAAATTTACCAAAATTTATCATTTATTAGTAAGTGATTGAGGTGTTACGTTAACGGTCTTCACTCTTCACCTTAATAATGGTAATAATTAAGAAATACAAGTTCGATCCTCCAGAAATACATAAGAGTGCTTTAATTTTTCATATTGTTAGAATCAGACTTATTAGTTCAACTTTAAATTAATCAAGATGTAATTTGATTATTGGATATAGATGATTGTAACGAAAAAAAAATTATATATAGTACTATTATATAATAATTCAAGTTTTAGAAATATCATCTTAAATTAAATTAATCAAATTAACTTCAACGTTTTGTAACAGGGGGTTGATTCCATTTTAGGCCTGAAAATCATGTTAGACATTGACCCAACAAAAAAGGAAATTAAAAAATGATAATCATGTGTGGGTGTTTGATTTTTTCAGGGCATATTACAGGTGCACTCACCAAAAGATGTACAACTGCCATGCAAAGAAGCAAGTTCAGCGGTTAGACAACGATTTTAACACATTCGAAGTAACCTACATTGGTCAGCACACGTGTCACATGTCATCCACAGCACCGTCGATTCCGCCGCCGCCACCACCACCATTGGCACAAGATCATCATCATCAGATGATGATGGCGACCCAATCTATGGTTACTCAGCAGAGTACACCAGCTTCTTCTTCATCAATTCCTCTAGGAAGATGGTTGTCCATGGAATTTAGTTTGGGTACTTCTGCTTCTGGAGGAAGTGCAGGTAGTAGCGGCGGTGCAGGTGGCTCCACCACCACAGCTGCCACCCGATACGGCAGGGACGTCGTTGACTATCCGGTAGTGGCTGATATGGCTGATGTAATGTTTAATTCTGGAAGCAGTAGCAGCAATAGCATGGACTTCATTTTCCCTTCGGTGGATGACAAATGGGAGACAGGGGACAAGAAAAATTGAACACAAAAGTAGAAAAATAACGTATTCTTCACAAAAATTGAACACGATTCGTTGATTGGTGACTAATTTGGGTGGACTAATACCCTTAGATTTTTCCATGCGCATAACATGGCATGTTTATCGGCTGTTTGATAGTAGATAATTAATTTTGTCTTTTTTTTTTTCTCCTTAATTTTAGTGACACAATTCAGAAAATAAACCTCACTTCTAGGCTTAGGGTTTACACTGATTTAATTTGTTGTTAATTATTTAGAAATTTTGGTTTATTTTGAAATTCATGTAACATTTTATACTTTGGTGGACTTGTAAAAAAAAAGAATTACTCCATTGATTTTTTTATAGCTTAGTAGAATGTTTCCTTCTTGTTAATCAATGGAGTTCAGTTTTTAATACTATCAGTTTATTGACAATGATAAATTGTGGTCAATCTCAATATTCTGCAAGTTTTAAAATGAGTAATTTAAGTACAATAAATTATTTCGACAAAAAAAAAAGTACAATAAATTATAGAAATTCAATACCAAAACCCTAGCCGCCTCTTCCTCTCCCCCTTTCTCTCTAGTTTTTTCTTCTGAGTTTTTGTTTGATCTCCTCCTTGACCATTATTTGTCAAGGCGGAGGAGGGATCTGATTTTATCTCCTTTTCCTTTCTTTGTTTTTTAAATAAAGTCCCACAAATTTTTAGATTTGTTTAGGTTAATAGTCCCAAGATCTTTGGGTTTTTTAGTATGTTGAGTCAGTTTTCGGAGTCAATCAAGTTTGTTTTTCTAAGGCTTAGTTTGGAAGTAGGAAAAAAACTAGGGAAAGGAAAATTTTAAAGAAAATTGAAATCAAGGAAAAAAAGTGGGGAAAAATTAAAATCCTTAACTTGTTTGGTGTCAAGGAAAATATCATGGAAAATACCAAGGAAAGTATTTTCTCAAGTATGTTTGGTTATGGAAAATTTGGGGAAAGGAAAATATGAGAAAAGACTTTTTTTTTGAAAGAGAAAAAAGACACTTTATTAATCATGTTTTTTTTTTTTTTTTCTAATTTTGAACTTAAACATCTAAGCCCAAATAACTAAATAACAATTTAGGTAAACTAAAATTGCCATTTCAAAATTTTCATTTACACAATATAGCAGCCCAAGTTCATTACTTGGATCAAGTTCTACTCTTGTACTATATATAAAAACATAAAAATGACACAAAGTTATTTGCTTAACAAAAAAATGATTGGGAAGATCATCTTGTTGTGAAACACTTTTCTATTGAGGGACAACTTGAGTTTAAGGCTATTCTCTTTGTACCTAAGAGAGCACCATTCGATCTCTTTGACACAAGAAAGAAATTGAACAACATCAAGCTCTATGTTAGGAGGGTGTTCATCATGGACAATTGTGAATAACTAGGTAATGATCCCCCTACAAAAGTTCCAATGGAGTACAAAGCAGGTTAACCGGATACAAGAGAAAAGTTGATTAACCATTCAGGAATACTAGGAATTATAAGGCGATACATTAATTTCAAAGTGAGAGTAAACCGGATACTAAATTAACCAGGTTGTATGAAAGCAAGAAATCTACAAAGTTAGATCATTAATTTCAAGAATCTAAGAATTACCTCTTCACTTGAGAAGAAATTCTCAATCGATTGCCCTTGACTGATTTGAGTGGTTGGAGGAGGGATTTGATGAGATCCCGATTGCCCTTGACTGATTTGAGTAGTTGGAGGAGGGATTCTGATCGTGTCGTCTATGACCATAAAAATAATCCCCACAATTAACTAACTATAATAGCTAGGGCAAGTAGGGGTCGAATCCCACAGAGAAGGTTTATGTGATGAACAATAAAAAGATAGAAAGATCTTTTCCAAAAATCAAACAGAAAATAGGGGATTGTGAATAACAATTATAAAGAAAATAATTAAACTAAAAATCAAAGCAAAGCAATTCTAAATCTAAATCTAAAGCAAATTAATAAAGCAAACAATAATTATAAAGCATACTTCTTCACCAGTGGTATCATTCAATCAAATTAACTATGGATCCTCGATTTAAAAGGTGAATTTCGCATCTTATTCTTGACTGACAATTGATATAGGTTTCCCAACATGTATTTTAGATAAGAGGCCGATCAAAGCTGCAGTTATCCCTATTATTCCTTCAGCGATCGATTACTTTCTTAGGGCTTAAAGATCACTTGAGAACAAAGCATTAAGAACAGTTAATTTGACACACATGCCTACAAGTAGAACCATACGAAGAGAAATTTCTCGCCCTCCGGTAGACAAACACCCATTAAGCAGCGATCAAACAAACCTAATTTGCTACATACAATCAAACTTGAGTGATTAATTCTAAGCCTGATCTAGCTATAGACCTTCCTCTTACATCGTTAGTGGCCACATAACTCAAATAAGATTCAGAATCATAAAATTAAAACAGGGTTTTGACTACTATCATCTAGAACTTTAACACAAAATTATAAGTATAGAAATCTCACCATAATCAATTGATTGAAATCACCAAAGGATCAGAAGTATTAAGGATTTAGCTACTCATGGATTTAGGAAAATCCAAGAGAGGCATAAGAATACTTACAGGACTGGGGAGGAACGATTCTCCCCCTTTGAAACCCTAGGGACGTCGACTCCCTCTATTGCTAGAGAGGGTGTCGACTTCTCCCTCTTCTAAAACTAGAGAAAAACCTAAAAACTAAAGAAAGGTAGAAAAAGAGAATAATCTAAAATTTGTGGATTGTGAAGTTGTAAGTGTAAGTGATTTGTGATACAGGAGGTGGCTATTTATAGTGGAGAAATAGGGTAGGACGGTTTAGCCTTTTCTTGGTCTCCAAGTAGGATTAGGTGTCATCCTAGAGTAGTCTCCAAGTCAAAAGAGGACTCTAGAATTTTCTGGAATTTTCTGGAATTGTGCAGCAACTTCGACTTGAATTTAGGGCTTGAAGATGGCAGATCTGGGCTTTGCACTTCAAAAGAAAGTTGTAGAGCTCGGAGTTAGCTTTCCAACGGCTACTCATGGGCTTAAAACGGGCATCTGAGCAGAAAGTTATGCCCTTTCTACGAAGACTACGCTGAAACCGGGCTAATATCGCAAATCTACGGGATTGTTGCGGGATTTGGATATTATTGTGGATATGGGGCCTATTAATTGGGATTTTAATTCCAATTATAGGTTTATATGGGCTGAGTATATTTCCATATAAATAATCCAAAAATCCTCAACTTCAGGGCTTTTTCTGGGCTTGTCTTCAATCCTTTGCAAATAAAGCTCCAAATCTTCAATTTTGCTTCTTGAATTAATTCTTCAAATCTTCAAAATATCTTCAATCACGAACTTCGCATCTTCAAATCTTCATTCCAAATGGCTAAATCCATAGTTGAGTAAAAAGTCTCCAAAATAGCTCCAAAAAGAGTGAAAAACAATAAGTTTTCACTTTTCTTGTCTTCAGGACCTAAAAACACAAATACTAGCAAAATAGAGTAAAAACACATATAAAAATAGCAAAAAGTATATAAAAATAGCTATAAAAACATGCATAATTTGATCTCGATCATAATTTCCCCCACACTAAATCTTTGCTAGTCCCTAGCAAACTAGTGTAGACAAACAAAAATTAAGATTTAAGATTGTAAGTCTTGTTCAAATCTTTTGAAAAATTTTGAATCACATACATATATCAAGGATCAATTCAATTATGATATCAGAATAACAAAGAATATTAAGATTATCCAATTCAATAGATCAAGATATAGCAAGCATCCTCATTCTTAAGTAACCATAATCAAAGTAACTCTAATCACTTATCATTTATTACACCTATAACTACTTCTTTCTATAAGTTTATGTCTTCACCTTTATCTCCACTACTCAAACAATTGCATATCATGAATACAAATCAAGAATTTCGCATGGGTTATAATGATTTTTCAAAGGGTAATTATTTAGAAAAGTGAGGTTACTAACCTCAAAGTGTTCATGCTTAAGGGTTATTAACGCCCTTTATTTTATTTTTGTGAGGCTACTAGCACTCTAGAGGGACAATACTTTTGCCGATCCATGCTTCTTATCCTCTTCCCAAGGGTTACTAACTCCTTTTGTTTAAAGAGAAGAGTGACAACAATGGATTTATTTTTTAATTTTTTAAGGCAAAAGATATCTCTTCTCCTCTTGCATGAAAAACACTCTTTTTATGAAAAAGATTTTTTTTAACTACCCTTCTAATATAGATAGTCCCCCACACTTATTTTTGACATATTCATAAAATACTCTCATAAGTGTAGTTTCAATAAAAATTAAACATGAGTTCTAAAAATAGACAATCATAGAAATAATAAGCAATAAGCTCATATCACAAACTTCAATTATACCTAATCTAAGAAATAAGATATCATACTATAGATAAATCAATGAATCAATCATTCTTAAGAATTCTAAGATATCATCAATCAACAATCAAATCAATCGATCAATATAAGCATATAAAATCAAAATTTTGTCAAAATTTTCGAAAAAATTATTCCAATTTAACCAATTTTATGCATATAGACTCACTCCCCCACATTTAAAAGATACATTGTCCTCAATGTATGAATAAGCGTGGAAAATCAAAGCAAAAATATGTATGCATCTTTTAATCCTAATTAACCTATATAGCCTATATCTATATGTTCGCATATCAAAGAAAAATCAATCAAAGCATTGCAAGAAAAAGATAGGGTTAAAGAAATCTTCTCTATTCTCCAAGCATAAGCTCAAATTAGTTATCTTCATATCGATGAAAAACTCCTTTTTCTCCTTTGGTATGGAAAATCCTAAAAAAAAAAAGAAAAGAAAAATAAAACAAAGAAAAATAAGGGTTAGTGATCGTGTCGTCTATGACCATAAATATAATCCCCACAAATAACTAACTAGAATAGTTAGGGCAAGTAGGGGTCGAATCCCACAGAGAAGGTTTATGTGATGAACAATCAAAAGTTAGAAAGATCTTTTCCAAAAATCGATTAGAAAACAGGGGATTGAATAAATCAATTATAAAGAAAACAATTAAACTAAAAATAAAGCAAAGCAAATCAAATCTAAATCTAATTCTAAATCTAAAGCAGATTATAAAGCAAATTAATAAAGCAGATAAAGCAAACAATAATTAAAAAGCATACTTCTTCACCAGTGGTATCCTTCAATCAAATTAACTATGGATCCTAGATTTAAAAGGTGAATTTCGCATCTTATTCTTGACTGACAACTGATATAGGTTTCCCAACATGTATTTTAGATAAGAGGCCGATTAGAGCTGCAGTTATCCCTATTATTCCTTCAGCGATCAATTACTTTCTTAGGGCTTAAAGATCACTTGAGAACAAAGCATTAAGAACAGTTAATTTTACACACATGCCTATAAATAGAACCATACGAAGAGAAATTTCTCGCCCTCCGGTAGACAAATACCCATTAAGCAGCGATTAAAAAAACCTAATTTGCTACATACAATCAAGCTTGAGTGATTAATTCTAAGCATGATCTAGCCATAGATCTTCCTCTTACATCCTTAGTGGCCACATAATTCAGAATCATAAAATTATTCTAGGGTTTTGACTACTATCATCAAGAACTTAACACAAAATTATAAGTATAGAAATCTCACCATAATTAATTGATTGAATTCACCAAAGGATCAGAAGTATTAAGGATTTAGCTACTCATGGATTTAGGAAAATCCATGAGAGACATAAGAATACTTACAGGACTGGGAGAGGCGGAATCTCCCCTTTGAAAACCCTAGGGACGTCGACTCCCTCTATTGCTAGAGAGGGTGTCGACTTCTCCCCTTCTAAAACTAGAGAAAAACCTAAAAACTAAAGAAAGGTAGAAAAAGAGAATAATCTAAAATTTGTGGATTGTGAAGTTGTGTGTGTTGTGATACAGGAGGTGACTATTTATAGTGGAGAATAAGGGTAGGAAGGTTTAGGCTCTTCTTGGTCTCCAAGTAGGATTAGGTGTCATCCTAGAGTAGTCTCCAAGTCAAAAGAGGACTTCTAGAATTTCCTGGAAATTTCCTGGAATTGGGCAGGGACTTCGACTTCAGTTTCAGGCTTGAAGATGGCAGATCTGGGCTTTGCACTTCAAAAGAAACTTGTAGAGCTCGGAGTTAGCTTTCCAATGGCTACTCATGGGCTTAAAACGAACATCTGAGCAGAAAGTTATGGCCTTTCTACGAAGACTGCGCTGAAACCGGGCTAATATCGCAAATCTACGGGATTATTGCGGGATTTGGATATTCTTTTGGATATGGGGCCTACAAATTGGGATTTTAACTCCAATTATAGGTTTATATGGGCTGAGTATATTCCCATATAAATAATCCAAAAATCCTCAACTTCAGGGCTTCATCTGGGCTTGTCTTCAATCCTTAATAAATTAAGCTCCAAATCTTCAATTTTGCTTCTTGAATTAATTCTTCAATTCTTCAAAATATCTTCAATCACGAACTTCGAATCTTCAAATCTTCATTCCAAGTGGCTAAATCCATAGTTGAGTAAAAAGTCTCCAAAATAGCTCCAAAAAGAGTGAAAAACAATAAGTTTTCACTTTTCTTGTCTTCAGGACCTAAAAACACAAATACTTACAAAACAGGGTAAAAACACATATAAAAATAGCAAAAAGTATATAAAAATAGCTACAAAAACATGCATAATTTGAGCTCGATCAGTTAGTAAAAATAATATTGGGTTGCCTCCCAATAAGCGCCTTTCTTTAAGGTCATTGGCTAGACTGCCTTAAAAAAGGTTATTCTTCAAGGGTGAAGGAATTTTGGGTATATTCCTTCAACAGGTCTTCAATAACTCTACTCTCTTCAATGATTTTGATAGTTTCAAGTTGAATTTTATCAAGACTTGAAAAGATCAAAGCATTAGGCGATGGCATAGTTGTAACTCGGCATGGCGCGGCAATGGCTCGTGGTGGCTCGGTGAGGCGCGCGGATGGCATGGCATTGGCCGGGCATGGTGCGCGGACAAGGCCGGGCATGGCGCGGTGGTGTCTCGACGGGAAGCTTGCATGGCCGGTATTAACCGGGCAGGTGGCGCGGCTGGTGCGGACATGGCATGGCATGACATGGGCGGATGCGCGGAAGAGGCGGACAAGGCCGGGCAGGCGGCACGGATGGCGCGGCAGTGGCCTGGCTGGACCGGGCAGGCGGCACGGCATCGGCTGGTGGCGTCCGGACATGTGGCTTGGGTGTGGCCGGGCTAGGCGCGGCAAGGCTTGATGTCGCACAAGCTTGAGATGTTTTGGCCTGCCATGTAAGGTCAATGGCCGGGCTGCAGCCGGGCATACTGGCTTGTGTGGCACGGGCTTAACCGGGTTGAGTCCTTGAGGAGCTTCCTTCGATGTATTGGTTATCATCTGGGCAAAATTCTCCAATATCTCGTATATGTCAGCAGTGCTGTGATCGAACAGGGGAATATAGATAAGAGTGTTGACAGACAATCTATCAGAAGCTCTTAATCCTTGATAGAAGATTTGAACCAATCTTCTTTGATCATAACCATGATGAGGGTGAGCAACACATAACTTCTTAAACCTTTGCCAAAATTGGGGAAAATTCTCCAATTTTCGTTGAAGAACGCTTGCAACTTTAGCTCGATGTTCAAGGTCTATATCTTGCTTCATAGTTGAATTGCTTGGTTGATCGATTTCCAGGGGTGGTTGAACTTCTTTGTTGTTGACTTCTGGCTCCTTCTTGGTTTCTTTTGCTCGATCTTTCTTCTCATGGGAGGTTGAAGATTTCGTCCTCCGAGATAATTCCTCAAGGGCAGTGAATGTTTTCTCCGGGGTTCTTTCATGCAGTGGCTTAACACTGAAAGAATCAACAAGAACTCGATCTTTAAGTCCCAATCCTCCATAGAAGAATTGGATTAAAATTTCTTCCTTGAATCAATGATCAGGGCAATCGGCACACAGCTGCTTGAATCTCCTCCAAAATTGGTGGAAACTCTCGTTGTAGCGTTGTCAAATGTCCATTATCCTTTGTCTTCCTTTGGAAACCCGATCAGGCTTTGTTGATGAAGAATCTTCAATAGCTCCTTTCTTAACAAACTTAGAACTTATAACGTAAACAAAATTGTTAGATTTTAACGGCACTTGAGATGAAATTCTAGGGTGGATGACTTCACCATCAAATTCCATGGTCAATGAACCATTAAATACATCAATCTTGGTATGAGAAGTCTTTAGGAAAGGTCTTCCTAATAAAAGAGGACATTGATCTTTCGAATACTCCATATCCATGATGAATATGTCGATGGGAAAAATCAGATGTTCAACTTTAATTAAGATATTCTTTAAAACACCTTTGGGATAAACCAAAGATCCGTCAGCTAATTGCAGAACAACATCAGTATTCTTCAATGGACCAAGATTTAAAGATTTGTATAAAGAATAAGGCATCACGCTTAAAGAAGCACCAAGATCAAGCATCGCATTCTCTATAATACTTCTTCCAATGGAACAAGTAATAGAAAACGTACCTGGATCTTTGCACTTAGGAGGTAAATTCTTTTGAAGCACAGCAGAGACATTAGCTCCAGCGCTTACTTTACCTTGTAATCTCTTCTTATTGGTACAAAGTTGCTTGAGGAACTTTGCATAATTCGAAATCTGTTGAATGGCATCAAGAAGTGGGATGTTGACCTCAACTTTCCGGAATATCTCCAAAATATCTTGATCATCATCTTCTTTCTTTGATTTCTTCAATCTTGATTGAAAAGGAATTAGGTTGGAATCGGTTTTAGGTTTGATGAAATCGCACATACCTTTTCCTTTGGGTTGAATTACGGCATCATGCTTGTTTGAATCTTCAATTGGCGCAGCTCCTTTGTTATTGGGTTCATCCTCAATCTTGATTTCGGCAGGCTCTTGTAAATCTTCTTTGGTGTAGTTCGGCTCTCCTTCTTCTTGTTGATGTGCGGCATGGGTTGGATAAGGGTCTTGTAACTCTCTTCCACTCCTTAGAGAAATTGCATTGACATTCTCTCTAGGAGGTACCTTTGGTTGTGATGGAATCCTTTGTTGACCTTGTGTCTTGAGATCACTCAAATCACTAGCTAATTGACTAATTTGCTTTCTCATCATCTTCATAGCTTCCTTGATTTGTTGTAACTCGATGGCTTGTGAAGTTTGAAAATTAGGTCTTTGAAAATTCGGCCTTCCTTGAAAATTACTTTGGTTCCCATATTGTTAACCCGGTTGTTCAGGTCTCCAATAAGGTTCAGGCTTCCTTTGATAAGCTCCTTGTAATCCCACGGCATTGATTCCTTGCTTGTTATCTTCAAAAGTCGCACAAACCCTAGGCACACTTGAAAAATTCGCGTGGAACAAATCAGTGAGCAAAGCGATTTGCTGATTCATTTCTTGAAGTTGTTGCTCCAATGAGGTGGAATAGGTAGAAACTTCATTAATTCTTCTTGTAGGGCCTTTTCTTGAATAGTCTTCTCGAGATCCAAATTGTTGAGTGTTTGCAGCCATGTTTTCCACTAAAGACCAAGCTTCGGCAGGAGTTTTGTCGATGAAGGCTCCTCCACTTGCAGAGTCGATGGAAGATCTGTCAAATGGTAGTAATCCTTCGTAGAAGTACTGGATCAACAACTGTTCATTGATTTGGTGATTGGGGCAGCTCGCACAAAGTGTTTTGAAACGTTCCCAATATTCATGCATTGTTTCTCCATGGCGTTGCTTAATTCCACAAATCTCCTTTCTTATACTTGATGCTTTATGTGCAGGAAAATACTTTTCCAAGAACAGCTTCTTAAGGCACGTCCAAGATGTGATTGAACCAGTGGGTAGGAGGTACAACCAATCTTTTGCTCGGTCCATAAGAGTGAACAGAAAGGTTCTTAACATGAATTGATCTTCAGGAATACCTTGAATACTTGTAGATGCGCAGGCAATCTAAAAATCAGTAAGATGTCGGTGAGGATCTTCTCCAGGCAAACCGTGAAATTTGGGTAAAATCTGAATAAATCCAGATTTAATTTCAAAGTTTCCATTGGTATCTGGGTAACGAATGGCTAAGCGTTTGGCATTAACGTTTGGTGCAGCTAACTCTCTCAGAGTTTTGGGTTGTTCTTCTTCAGCCATATCTTCTGACGATGTTGAAACAGCAGATCTAGGAGAACTTGGTTGAGAACTCGAATCGGATGTCTCCTCTTCTTGTAATCGGCGTTGTGTCTTCTTCTTCTTCTGAAATAGTGTTCTTTCAGGCTCAGGATTGAATTCTAAACCTTCAGTACTACTACTTCTTGTCTTTGGCATGCAGTTTCCTAGAAAAATCAAACAAAACTAAAAAGAAAAATTAGCAGTAACAGTTCTTAAATAAAATAAAAAGCAGAAACAGAAAATAAAATATTTTTTTTATTTTAAAAAGGAAAAACGGAAAAAGAAAAATTAATTATTTTTTTTAAAAGGAAAAATCGGAAACCCTGATTTTAAAAACGGAAAAATAATTTTTTTTTAGAAAAAACGGAAAAAACTCTTTTTTTTATCGACGCAAACTCTTTTTTTTTTTTTAAGAAAAAACGGAAAAACAAAAATTAATTCTTGGATCTAATCTCTCTTCACTTTTTCTCAATTCAATTCCCTTCCCCGGCAACAGCGCCAAAATTTATGATCGTGTCATCTATGACCATAAAAATAATCCCCATAATTAACTAACTACAATAGCTAGGGCAAGTAGGGGTCGAATCCACAGAGAAGGTTTATGTGATGAACAATAAAAAGATAGAAAGATCTTTTCCAAAAATCAAACAGAAAATAGGGGATTGTGAATAACAATTATAAAGAAAATAATTAAACTAAAAATCAAAGCAAAGCAATTCTAAATCTAAATCTAAATCTAAAGCAAATTAATAAAGCAAACAATAATTATAAAGCATACTTCTTCACCAGTGGTATCATTCAATCAAATTAACTATGGATCCTCGATTTAAAAGGTGAATTTCGCATCTTATTCTTGACTGACAACTGATATAGGTTTCCCAACATGTATTTTAGATAAGAGGCGGATCAAAACTGCAGTTATCCTTATTATTCCTTCAGCGATCGATTACTTTCTTAGGGCTTAAAGATCACTTGAGAACAAAACATTAAGAACAGTTAATTTTACATACATGCCTACAAGTAGAACCATACGAAGAAAAATTTCTCGCCCTCCGGTAGACAAACACCCATTAAGCAGCGATCAAACAAACCTAATTTGCTACATACAATCAAACTTGAGTGATTAATTCTAAGCCTGATCTAGCTATAGACCTTCCTCTTACATTGTTAGTGGCCACATAACTCAAATAAGATTCAGAATCATAAAATTAAAACAGGGTTTTGATTACTATCATCTAGAACTCTAACACAAAATTATAAGTATAGAAATCTCACCATAATCAATTGATTGAAATCACCAAAGGATCAGAAGTATTAAGGATTTAGCTACTCATGGATTTTCCTAAATCCATGAGAGGCATAAGAATACTTACAGGACTGGGGAGGAACGATTCTCCCCCTTTGAAACCCTAGGGACGTCGACTCCCTCTATTGCTAGAGAGGGTGTCGACTTCTCCCTCTTCTAAAACTAGAAAAAAACCTAAAAACTAAAGAAAGGTAGAAAAAGAGAATAATCTAAAATTTGTGGATTGTGAAGTTGTAAGTGTAAGTGATTTGTGATACAGGAGGTGGCTATTTATAGTGGAGAAATAGGGTAGGACGGTTTAGCCTTTTCTTAGTCTACAAGTAGGATTAGGTGTCATCCTAGAGTAGTCTCCAAGTCAAAAGAGGACTCTAGAATTTTCTGGAATTTTCTGGAATTGTGCAGCAACTTCGACTTGAATTTCGGGCTTGAAGATGGCAGATCTGGGCTTTGCACTTCAAAAGAAAGTTGTAGAGCTCGGAGTTAGCTTTCCAACGGCTACTCATGGGCTTAAAACGGACATCTGAGCAGAAATTTATGGCCTTTCTACGAGGACTGCGCTGAAACTGGGCTAATATCGCAAATCTATGGGATTATAGCGGGATTTGGATATTATTTTGGATATGGGGCCTATTAATTGGGATTTTAATTCCAATTATAGGTTTATATGGGCTGAGTATATTTCCATATAAATAATCGAAAAATCCTCAACTTCAGGGCTTCTTCTGGCTTGTCTTCAATCATTTGCAAATAAAGCTCCAAATCTTCAATTTTGCTTCTTGAATTAATTCTTCAAATCTTCAAAATATCTTCAATCACGAACTTCGCATCTTCAAATCTTCATTCCAAATGACTAAATCCATAGTTGAGTAAAAAGTCTCCAAAATAGCTCCAAAAAGAGTGAAAAACAATAAGTTTTCACTTTTCTTGTCTTCAGGACCTAAAAACACAAATACTAGCAAAATAGGGTAAAAACACATATAAAAATAGCAAAAAGTATATAAAAATAGCTATAAAAACATGCATAATTTGAGCTCGATCAGATTCGATGAGATCCCGATGAAATTCGGTGCGGAAGTTTTGGGCGGCTTGATTTTGGTGGGAGATGACTGTTGCTTCCATGTGTTGGCTTCATCGGAGAAGCACAGATTTGAGAGGAAAGAAGGAGACAATTGAGAAATGAGTTAAAGATAGCAGATAGCAGAGCCACTTTGATCACTAGAATTCCAACTTAAAGATAGAATAGGTTCTATTAAGTTCAAGTCTATAACTATGGCACAATCTCAGAATGAAAAGGCAACCAGATTATGAAAAGCATGAAAAATGCTAGTTCAAGTCTTCCTATTAAGTTCATTTATATCTATAAATTTTAAAACAAAAAGCTAATCAATCAAGACAAGAAAAAGTGTCCAGCAATGTAAATCCAAATATAAGGATGGAATCTTTAAACAAGACCATAACCCAAATTAAAACAGAAGCCTTCCCCATGAAGAGTTTTGAGGCAAGTTGCCTAAGTAGAAAATAAACATATCAAGTTTGTAATCTACTAAACACTTTCAAATATGGAATGGACTTAATGTTTAGGATCTTATTCAATTATAGCTTGGTCACATTTAGTAAGAAAGCAGGAGAAATAATGGATTATGGTGATACAAAATGTTGCAGAAGTGAGTGAACAGAAGTTTAAATGAAATGACAAAAGAAAAGAAGTAATGTTGAAAAGCTATAATAGAGATGACTCAGGATTCTTTACAAACAAATATCTTAACGACTATGTAAAGTATAATCTCTCCACATAGATGTAGCAATTTTCTTCCTTAAAATCTCTCTCTCTCTACATTTTTCCACCAAACTTGATTCTAACACATCAAGTTGTTCCACTGAAGATTGAAGCTCTTTATCAACCTCATTAATAAGACTTTCATTTGGATCCACACCCATGAGATAATTGTGTAAAATGCAGCCTGCCAATACAATGTCAGCCCCTGTATCAACTGAAAAGTGTGGCTCAGTTCCACTCCCAAGAATTGGAAACCTTTTCTTTAAAACACCAAATGCACGCTCTATTGTGTTTCGCAGTGAAGCATGGCGAAGATTAAAGATTTCTCGAGCATTTTGTGGCTGTTGAACACTGTATTCTTTTAAATGGTAGCGTGTGCTGCGGTAAGGAGCAAGAAACTCGGCTCTCAGCTGAAATCCAACATCCACTAGGTAGTATTTTCCTTCAGGAACAACTAATCTATCAACCTCTCTTGCTATTGCATTGCTTAAGATCCTAGAGTCAGAGGCAGATCCCTCCCAACCAGGTAGAACATAAGTGAACTTCAAATCATAAGAACATGCTGCTAACACACTTTGAGTAGGATAGTATTTTCGCTCTCGATACCTTTGCACAACATCATTGGGTACTTTAACCCGAAAGTGTGACCCATCTATTGCTCCCACACAATCTCTGAAATATGGCCAATATCTAGGATTGTTTACTATTTCAGGTGGACACTCTAACCCATCGGGTTGCTTAAGGAAACTATCGTTTAAGGATATAATAGCTTGAAGAACTCGATGAAAGTGTCTACTAAATGTTTCCCCAGAACGCCAAAAGTAAAACTTAATGGTCCGATTCCTAAGATTATGCCCAATGGTATGTAAGAACTTAGCTAATTGTTCTTCTACAGTGCTATGTAAAGTATCAACAAGAAGACCTTTTCCTCTATGCCCCATACATAGCTACACAAGTTGCTACCCATCTCCGTAGCTTTTCCCATTCTACTGACCCATCCATCTACATAATTAACCAACAATATATAGTTTCAAATTTCTAAATCTAAAACTTTTAAAACTAAACTGTTAGAAGAAAGCCAAAACAAAAAGCCGGAAGTGATCATTAAACTGAGAATAACACAAAGGATAAAACAAAAAATGTGAATGATGTATGTGCCATTTTATCAGGTAGGCTTCAAAACATGTTGCAAGTGTAGCTTACTGTAGTTTTCAAAGTCCTAATTATTCACCACTTGAAACCTAAAAGACATGGAATTAATCCAGGAAGACTAGCTAAGGGAGAGGGCGGAGGCACCTTTGCAGAGCTCAAATACCATGGGAGTGTTGATAAGATGAATGTTTCAATAATTGCCATATGAGTTAACTTGAATTATTATCTTAATTAATGTCATTAGTCCACCACAAAAACAAAATGCCCATTTGGAAGCAAAGAAGCCAAAGTTCATGGATAAACGATAGAAAAGTACTACATGAATACGATCAAGCACACTTAAGCAATTTTTCATTTACCATGAAGAAGAAATCAATTGCAGGACAAGACAGAGAAATAAGGGATGTGATGGGATAATTTATTACATGTCCCTACATCTTTTAATGTGTGTTCGTGTATGATGTAACCATCTATTGTTTCTCTCCCATAGGTTTATTATGTATTTTAGCTCTAAGCAAATTGAAAACAGTTGGTACAAATTTTGCCTTCTTTCTATGTAATTATCTACAGTTTTCAGAGCCAATGATCAAATTCCGCAGCCTATTTCTACATGACAGGCTTCCAGAAGTATTAAGATGCAGGAAAACTGAATATCAAATAGTAGAGAAAGCATTGAGAATTGGATTTTATATATATTTACTTGAAATTGAATGATGAAATTACAGAAAAATTCTTCTTCTACATATTTCTACAATTTTGTTAACTATAAATGAAATAAATAAAATAGCAATAATTGAACTCCAAAAATCTCTATAGATAGCATATAGCAGAACCACTTTGATCAATAGAATTCCAACTTGAAGATACAATACATTCTATTAAGTTCAAGTCTATAACTATATTGGCACAAACTTAGAATGAAAAGGCAACAAGATTATGAAAAGCATGAAAAATCAAGTTCAACCAATCAAAAAATTCCAAAACGAGATTACCAGATGATGGATTTGAGAGCAAACCAAAAACTACCATATGAAGGCAAGAAAGCCACACAAAATTGGATCATTAATTTCAAGAATCTAAAAATTACCTCTTCACTTGAGAAGAAATTCTCAATCGATTGCCATGGACCGATTTGAGTGGTTGGAGGAGGAATTCGATGAGATCCGGATGAAATTCGGTGCAGAAGTTTTGGGCGGCTTAATTTTGGTGGGAGATGACCGTTGCTTACCTTCGTTGGCTTTATCGGAGATTGAGAGGAAAGAAGAGGACGACTGAGAGATAGTTAGGTCCCGATAAATTTTTCTCAGACTTTCTCTCGTTTTCCCCTAAGTTTTGGGGGGAAAATGGGGGAAATTTTTATTTAGTCATTTTACCCCCAATTTTCCCTATTTCTATTTTCCCCCTCAATTTCCCTACCAACCAAACGTACAATGGGAAAATGTGGGAAATTGTTTTCTTTTCCCTATTATTTTCCATAGTACCAAACTAAGCCTTAGTTTGCATTAGATTGAGAATTGTTAAACTTATGAATATGATGATTTTGATTTGCAAGTCAGTCAAAGGAGATTGTCAAATCAATCGCTTTTTTCTTGCTAATAAAAACCTTAAGTTAGGCAAGAATGAAAGTGAAAATGAAAGGGTGATGGGCATGGTAGAGATCTATCAAGAAGGTTCGAGACCTCGAATATTGATCGATAAGACGACTCGAATTCCAAAACAAGATCCAGATCCACAATTGAAGAAGGAAGACACTTCTCGATTTATTGTAATTTTGAGTTTTATTGATATAATTTCATTTGAATGAATGAGAATTACATTTTATTTCAAAAAAAAAATTATATAAATCTCATTTTCTCTAATAAAAGAGCATATGTGCACCAATCAATCGGTGAGAGCATAGTTATTAAACTCGGCCCGACTCGACGGTCGGACCGTCCGACCGGTGACCTGAAACTGGAATCGGTTTAATAAATGGACTGTTTAAGCAAATGACCCGGTCGGGTTTTAAGTAACCCGATAGGTTAATGTATTTCATTAAAATTTACATTTAAATCCATTTTTTCAATTTTTAAATATATATATATATATATTAAGGGTAATATTGTAAATTATATAATAAACCTTGCTGAGTACTATCCGTAAACAAACTTGCCTGTACGTCAGCCCTCAGCTCTGACGATCGACATCCTTCAAGCACCCGACGGGACAACCCGCGACCCGGATCCGACCCGGCTGAAATACGCCCATCCGTACAATGTCCGTACAGGTCCGTACAATATGTGACGTGACATCCCCGATGCCTATATAAAGGGTAACCCCTCATTTACTCTCAGAGGCTCTCATAAGCTCTCACTCTCCGAAACTCTAGACCTCAATACTCTAAAAAACCTCTCAACTACTTGGAAGTTCGTCACTGACTTGACCGTTGGAGTGCTAATGCGGGGGTACCCTCCCGCCGCGCTCCTAGGTGTTCTTATGTCCGCAGGTCTTCAACCTTTCAGGTCTTAGAGGCTCGGAGCGACGGTCTTCGACGATCGTCCATGTTGAGCATTTTGCCCTCAATAATTGGAGCCGTCCGTGGGGACACGAGCAAAAAGGATAGCTCTTCCCTGACTTAAGATATTCTTTGACGGCTCCCTCGAGCACACCGCTGGTTGATTGTGTCACTGCCAACGTCACAACAGGGATCCACGAATTGGAGCACCTCCTAGAGACACCCGACGTTAGGGCACCGGGATCACCTCCGAAACTACCACCCTACTTACAGTGGTGCATAGGGAGAAAACCATCCCTCTGGAAATTTAAGTCCCTAGCAACGCCGGTCGTCCATCTAGAAATTCAATTCGCCGACGGTAAGGCGACGCGAGCATTCGCACCATTGCTGCCTACAAGAATAATAGGCTACCCATGTTCACCAAACATGTTGGGACTTCAAAAGGGCTCACAGTCGCCAGGATGCCGATCTGGAGCAGGACATTTGAGGGGCAGGAGCCTGTCATTATAGTGCAACCCTCCCATGTGAACCTCCAGTCGGACGAACGCGGGTATCTAGTTGGACGAGCCTCCCCCACGGGACCTCCACCTCAGTGAGACGCCGATTTGGAGTAGGACACTTGGGGGGCAGGAGCCTGTCATTACAGTGTAACCCTCCCATGTGAACCTCTAGTCAGACGAACGCGGGTATCCAGTTGGACGGGCGTCTCCCACGGAAACCTCCACTTCAGCGATCCACCGATCTGGAGCAGGACACTTGGGGGGCAGGAGCCTGTCAATACAGTGCAACCCTCCCATGTGAACCTCCTATCAGATGAACGCGATCGCCTAATTACCAACGCACAAGCTGACGAACGTCTCCAACGGAGACCTCCGCCTCAGCGAGACACCGATATGGGGCAGGACACTTGGGGGGCAGGAGCTTGTCATTATAGTGCAACCCTCCTATGTGAACCCGCAATCGGACGAATGCAGTCATCCAATTGATGAACGTCTCCGACGGAGACTTCCGCCTTAGTAAGGCACCGATCTAGAGCAGAAGACTTGGGGGACAGGAGCCTGTCATCACAGAGCAATCCTCCCATTTGAACCTCCAATCGGACGAATAGAATACAAGTAGAGAGATGACGAACGTCTCCTGAAGAGAGCACCTCAGCAAGAACCGAACTGGAGCAGGACACTTAGGGGGCAGGACACTTGGGGGGCAGGAGCCTGTCATTACAGAGCAACCCTCCCATGTGAACCTCCGATCGTGACGGGAGAGCGCCTAGACTGGCGCCCCTATTTAATTGATAAGTGAGGCAGAGCGTCCACGCAGACGTCACTCACAGACGACTGAGTGATTAGACTGGCACCCCTGTATAATTCTGACGGCTGAGCACCTAGACTGTCGCCCCCGTTTAACTCATTGACGGCTGAGCGCCTAGACTGGCGCCCCTGCTCAATGCTGACGGTTGAGTGCCTAGACTGGCACTCACGTTTAACTGGCAGCGAGGCCGAGCGTCCACGCAGATGCCCCTCGCGGACGCCCTGAGTGCCTAGACTGGCGCCCCTGTTTAATTGATAAGTGAGGCAGAGCGTCCACCGCAAACGCCACTCACGGACGGCTGAGTGCCTAGACTGGCACCCCCGTTTAACTAGCAATAAGGCAGGACGCATCTACTTCGGCGAAACACCGATCTTGGGCAGGGCACCCGGGGGGGCAGGAGCCTGTCAATACAGAGCAACCCCCTGCTTGAACCCCCAATCGAATGAACGTGATCGGCGCATGATCCAGTTAAAAGCTGACGAACGCCTCCTATGGAGACCGCCGCCTCCGCGATGTACCGATCTGGGGCAGGACACTCGGGGGGCAAGAGCCTGTCAATATAGAGCAACCCCCCGCTTGAACCCCCAATCGGACGAATGTTATCGGAGCTACAAGCCAACAATTATTGAGCTGACAAACATCTCCCACGGAGACCACTGCCTCGACAAAGAACCGATCCGGAGCAGGGACACCTGGGGTGAGCCGGGACGAACGGTACAACCACCCCATGTGAACCTCTGATCGGACGAATGCGACGACGGAATATTCAAATCGCAAATCAACAAAGTGTAGAGTTGACGAGCGTCTCCCACGGAGACCTCCGCATTCTAGCAAGGTACCGATTTGGCGCAGGACACTTGGGGGGCATGAGCCTAACGACACAGAGCAACCTCCCCACTTGAACCCCCAATCGTACGAACCTGATCGGTGTAGAATCCAATTACAAGTTGACAATCATTGAGGTGACAAACGTCCCCCCACAAAGACCACTAACCCGACAAGGAACCGATCTGGAGCAGGGACACTTGGGGGCATGAGCCGGGGCGAACGGTACAACCGCCCCATGTGAACCTCTGATTGGGCAAGGGACGTCCCCACTCATCTCACGCCTGAGCGCCTAGACTGGCGCCCCTGTTTAATTTGGCACGATGACGCACGTTTTGCCATGAGACTTCCTCATTTGACGGCTGAGGGTAAACAGTGGCCCCCCTGTTTAATTTGGCAGCTGAGCGCCTAGACTGACACCCATGTTTAATTGCACGAGAACGTTCGTCTCACCAAGAGGCTCCCTCATTTGACGTATATTTAACTTTGCACGAGTGTCAAGATCAACGTTCTGTCATGACCGTCTTACCATCAGAGTTGTGACTCACATGGCCAGACGGCTACAGAGAAGAGAAAAGAACTTAGAAGAGCACCACATTCAACGAACGAAGATAGAGTAAATGAGACGAGGAAATTAAAGTCATTGCAACCAGCAGTTTTGTTTAAAGTCCCGCAGGACGGACATCACATACGTTGCATAAAATATCAGCATGGCGTTGTCTACAAGTCCCGAAGGACGAACGCCACATTCGACATAACTACAAAATTAAAAAAAGATAAGGAAATCCTCACTTCCTCTTCCTCCTAAGAGCACTACCCAAACATTCACTCAAAGGGCGTTCGTCATCAACATCATCATCATCATCATACAGCAAAGTGGTAGTAAAAGGATCCAACGCCCCTCGACTACTCATCACTGGGTCAACCTCAGCAGTTCGAGCTGGAGGGGAGGAACGTACGGCGGATAACCTGGAGGGAGCTCTTCATCATCGAATGTGATGTTTGATACATCATCTAGGCCCTTGTACCTCTCAATCATAAAGATGGCATATCACCGCTGTTCATCTCATATTAACATACCACTGAACATCACCAGAAAATCGATGTTTCACTGCGACGAACGGACTTCTGCAACAAGAAAGGAAGAACGCAAATGGAAGCGACTTCAATGAACGTGTAAATCACCAATAGAACGATCTCTCCAAGTGACGATCATCATAAAGAAAACGAAGGAGAAGAAACAAATCAGAAGGCAAATCATCATCACCAAAAGCCAATTGATCTCGGCTAGCAGCTTAGAAAAGCTCCATTCAACGATCCTGACGATCGTCACTCCAAAAGTGAGTCTCCACAGCACAGCTCACAAGGGTCGACAAACGTCACCCCACCATGGCGGAGGCCACCCGACCCATCCCACCCCTGCACAAGGATGGTTAAGCCGTTCACGCGGCCACTTTATGACCCCCCTCACGCTTGGGGGCAATTGCTGAGTACTATCCGTAAACACACTTACCTGAACGTCAGCCCTCAGCTCTGACGATCGACATCCTTCAAGCACCCGATGGGACAACCCACGACCCGGATCCGACCCGGTTGAAATACGTTCATCCGTACAATGTCCGTACAGGTCCGTACAATCAGTGACGTGACATCCCCGATGCCTATATAAAGGGTAACCCCTCATTTACTCTCAGAGGCTCTCATAAGCTCTCACTCTCCGAAACTCTAGACCTCAATACTCTCAAAAACCTCTCAACTACTTGGGAGTTCATCACTGATTTGACCATCAGAGTGCTAACACGGGGGACCTTCCCCCCGCACTCCTAGGTGTTCTTCTGTCCGCAGGTCTTCAACCTTTCAGGTCTCAGAGGCTCGGAGCGACGGTCTTTGACGATCGTCCATGTTTAGCATTTTGCCCTCAACAAACCTTAAAAAGAAATGAAAAAAAATAACAAAATTTAAGAAGTACTAAATTCATAATAACATTTTTTACATCTATCCAACTTTATTTATTTAAATTAACATGGCTTATGGTTGGATAATTGATGATTTACGGAAATAAATGTATTTTTTTAGTTTTATATGCTAAAATATATTTATTTCCATTTATATCATTATGTAAGAATATTATAAATTAGATTTTATAATTGTATATAGAAATACAATAAATATAAAATTTATAAATATATTTAAAAAATATTATTTATTAACCCATATTAATCCGATTGATCCGATGGTTAAATTGTTTGACCCGTGACCCAAACCCTCGAACGAGTCACTCTCTGAACTGGGTTTAATATGGATGAGAGTACTACTATTTTGAGCTAAATTAAGGTTCTTTTTTCCATAATTTTGTCCGTATGGTTTAGGTTCTCAAAAGTGAAAACCTCAAGAGCCTAAGGGGCTTGACAACAAAACAAGCCCACTAAAGTTATAGGTTTTTTTAGGCCTAAAGTTATAGGCTTTATCTTGCCATATTTTATTGTAGCAAAAAGTTTGAATATGACTTGTTAACAATCGGTCCAATCAACTTAACTACACTTCTTAATCCATTAATGTTTAACGAACTGTTTGTTCGTTTTTCATTGTCTACTCGATACAAAAGATTTGTTAAGTGTTCGTTTGGATGAAGATATTCAAGAGATATTTTCTTTTTAATAGGGATTTTTTAAAATCTAAATTTAAAAAATTTGGTTTGGCAACATCATAATTGGGTTCTTAAAAATCTTGGGAAATTGGAGTGAGACTTTTGAAGGGCTCAAAACCTCACTTCAAAATCCATATAAGATGGTGTCTTTTTTAAAATACTCTTCTTTTTATCTTAACCACCACATTAATTAACTTTCCTTTTTTATAAATTTTTATATATTCTTTAACTTAAAATGATAAAAATGTATTTTTAAAAGATGTGTTTTCACTTCTAAATTTTATTAAAAATATAGTATATACATTATTACAAATCAAATGATATTCATATTGCATATTTTTATTCTTCTAATATTATTTTTTATAATTAAATATATTATTTTATTAAAAAAATTCCGAATATCTCACAATTTACTCCTAAAAATCTTCATCCAAACTAAGATTTTTGAAAGCTAACTTTTCTAAATTATGCATTTCAAAATTCTTTCTTTTTAAAAATCTTTAAAATTTTGAGAATTCCTCATCCAAACATACTCTAAAAGAAAGAGTTGAGGGATCAACTTCCACTGTTACACACAATGTAAATAAATTTCGAGTCAGTCCAACAATTATTTTATACAGATCGAGGCTTCAAATTTTTCAATCTTTCCAACATATATTTAACGGTGAAAAAATATAATGCATATCAAACATGTAATTCAACATTTTCAATTAACTTCAATTATTTTTTTTTGTCAAACAATTAACTTCAAATTTAACACACACATGATATATGAGTAGAATTTAGAATTTAACGGTGGAATTAGTCAAATATAAATTTTTACTAAAAGATATAAAATTTGGAAAAAAGTATGTACTAACATATAATATGGATCCGCAATACTTAGACCTGTCCAAACCCGACTGGACCGAAAGAAACGAGCATTTTTTTTTCGGTTTTGAGTCATTTGGGTCGGGTTAGTCGGTGATGTCGGGTTAAAGGGTTAAATCCGAGAAAATAGTCGGTGTCTCGATTCTAAGTCGGTTCCAAATTTTGAGAACCGACCCGGACCGAGAACCCGATTATATGATTTTATATATAATATATATTTATATTATATGTTTTTAAATATTTTATACAGAAAATATATAAACCCTTAAAAAAAATTAGCCTTAAACCTAATCCTAATTCAATTTCATTTTCTCTCTCTCCCAGCCTTGACGGCCTCCCTCTTCCTCTCTTTCTCTGAAATTTTCTCCCGCCGAACTCTCTCCACTTCTCACTGCCGTTTAACGCCGGCGAGCCTCCCGACAGACAGTCAGAGGTCGGGACTCACGATGCTTCTTCCTTTTTGCTCTTTGTTCTTTAAATTAACCCAACCCTAACCCTAATCTGAAAATTCCCAATCCCCAATCCTTTGCAACATTTCCCCAAAATATCTCTCTTCTTGTGAGTTATACGAACCCCGACGCCGCCGGCAAGCCTGTAAATGAAGGTAAACCACTAAACCTTCTTCTTTTTCTTCTTCTTCTTCTTCTTCTTCTTCTTCTTCTTCTTCTTCTTCTTCTTCTGTTCTGTTTTCAGCTTTCTTTCTTCTTCTTGTTTTTTTTTTTTAAAAAAAAATTGCCTTTGGGATTGAATTGAAAAATGATATTGGACTATTGCCTATTGTGATCATCAGCTGTCAAACTCTTAACAATATATATAACTGGTGATGTGAATTGTGAATGCTCTATGAAATGTGAATGACTGACTGAAGTGAATGTGAATGTTCTGCAATCATTTGGGTTTTGAGATTTGGCTAGCTTAATGGCTTTTGTAGTTAAAGTACTTGAGTTACTTAGGTCGACTGATGTAGAGGATTATGTGTTTTTGGTCATGTTCTTGATAAATTGGTTGATTTTAGTAGTTTTGAATTGGTTTTAGATGCTGCTTTTGACTTGTCATGGATAATTGACAGTTTGAAAGTTGTTTCATTCTTTTGAAAATTTGTTCATCATGTTTTTTCAAATTTTCATTATTTGTTGGGTGCACTCCTCTTTCATAATTGTTCATATATTTGCATATTTATCAGCATATATTTGATGCAAAGTTAAAGAATTTAATATCTGCCTAATTGTCTGTATTTGATTTTGAATGCAATCTGCTTAATGCTCATCAAATTAGCATACTATAATGTATGTTACTGTATAGTATACAGTATGCACTTAATCTAAAATTCTATATGGTATGTATACTTAATCTATATGTATACTGTATAGTATACTGTAATGTATAGTATACTATAAGTACATTACAGGCCTGTTTTGATCTGTAAGTTCCTATACAGCTATACTAATGTAAGTTGAAATAATTCTGAATTTTTGATCTGTTTTGATAAGTTTCAATTTCTAATTTGTTTTGATAAATATCTAATCTGTTTTGATAAATTTGTAATGAAGTCAATCTTTTGCTGTTTTGTAGGAAGTGAGAAGTCTTCCTTCACTGACATTGTTGCCCCGTCCCTTGATCCTCCTCACACTGAAGCTGCATCGAACAAGCGGAAAAAAGGGAAATCAAAGGGTCCTCTGGGTGCAAAAAAACCCAAAACAATGGTCACAGGTATGGGACCATTTCACTAAGTATTTTGATACTGTTAAAAATGCGGAACGATCTAGATGTAACTATTGTGGGAAGGATTATGCTGCTGACTCTGTTAGTAATGGGACTAGTACAATAGGGAAGATTTACCTAAGTGCAAAAAGATGCCTAAAGGAGCTAATGTGGACTTTAATCAAACTGAATTGACCTTTAAGGCTGGGGAAGATGGATCAGGGGCTGTTGGAACTTGGAAGTTTAGTAAAGAGGCTATTTGAGATACCATTGTAGATATGGTAATTACTGAAGAGGTCCCATTTAGATTTGTGGGCTCAAAGGGGTTTAAGAAAGTACTAGCTGCTGCTTGTCCTCGGTTTGTTATGCCTTCGAGACAGACTGTGGGTAGGCATTCTGTGAAGAGGTTTAAAGAGGAGAAGGTTAAACTCAAACAGGTTTTTGCTTCTTGTACTAGTAGGGTTTGTTTCACCACCGACACATGGTCTACTGTTCAAAGAAATAGCTATATGTGTGTGACAGCCCACTATGTGGATAATGGGTGGGTTTTGAGGAAGAAAATAGTTAATTTTTTTCCCATTACTAGTCATAAGGGTGAAGATATGGGTTGGGATTTGGAGAATTGTTTCAAGGATTGGGGATTGGATAGGATATTCACTATTAAGGTGGACAATGCACAACAAAATGACAAAGCGATTGCATATTTGATGAAGAAGCAAGTGCAATCTAGGAATGGTTTGTTGGGTGGGAAAATACCTACATGTGAGGTGTGTAGCCCACATTATAAATTTGATTGTCACCGATGGGTTTAAGGAAATGGAGGGTTCAATTGGCAAAATTGGGGAGTCCGTTAAGTACATTAGGTCAATTACTAACTAAACTAGCTAATTAGTAATTGACCCAACAATCATAAAAATAATTATCCCAACAATTACTAACTAAACTAGCTAGGGCAAGTAGGGGTCGATCCCACAGAGAGAACGGCTCTTCCTTTTCTCAAACAAAACAAATTAATAAAGAGAATTTAAAGAAGAATTATAATTAAATCTAACTAAGTAAATTAACTAAGAAATCAATCAAGAAAATTAAAGAAAACAATTAATCAAAAGCAGTGAATATTATTGAGAATAACAATTAAATAGAAACCTCCAACATAGAATTAATATCCCTCTTGACAACAATAACATGGATCATTGATATCTAAAGATTATGAGAACCTTGAATAGCTTGTCGGACTTAACCTAAATTACCTTAATTAGATTAGATTACCGATTAAAGTCAATCTATCCCTTTTACTCTTTCAGCAATCAATTACTTTCTTAGGGCTTAGAGATCACTTAGGAATAAAGCATGAAGAACAAGTAATTTAATAACAAACACAATGAGAAATTTCTCGCCCATTGATTCTTTTCTCTCTTGGATGGAGGATTAATTCACATCCAATTGCTACATAAAATTAAGCTGGAGTGATTAATTCACAACCTAATCTAGCTAATGCTAACTCAATTTATCATGAAAGTGTCGACCCAGTCAATCAAAACAAGCAACATAGAATTCATACAGAGATCCAAGAAATACTCAAATAAATTCTCATATAAAAGCACAAAATCTCACCATGGAATTAGTCAAGAGATCAATTAAATTCTACATTGGAGAAAAGAAAGGGATTACTCACTCATAAATTGAGTGATCATCCACAAATAAGAAGAAGAAAACTTATCTATGGATGAGGAAGAGAAGGGGGTGGCGGCTCCTAGGGTTTTTCTCCTCCAAATCTTCAACTAAACAATATATCTTATGAAGAATAAAATTATATACAAAATCTAGTCCTAAGGTGGCTATTAATAGTGAATGAACAAGGGTAGGGCGGTTTAGGGCTGACTTAGACTCCAAATTGGATTAGATGTCATCCTAGAGTAGAATCCAAGTTAAAATAGGATTCTGGAATTTTCTGGATTTCTGCAGAAACTTCACCGGCAGATTCGGGCTTGAAAACAGCAGAATTAGGCTTCGGACTTCAAAGGAAAGTTGTAGATCTCGGAGTTAGCTTTCCAACAGCTTCTCATAGGCTAAAAAGGGATATCTGAGCAGAAAGTTATGGCCTTTCTACCGAGACTGCACTGAAACTGGCCTTATATCGCAAATCTACGGGATTATTGCGAGATTTGGATATTCTTTTGGATATTAGGCCTACAAATTGGGATTTTAACTCCAATTATAGGTTTATATGGGCTGAGTATATTCCCATATAAATAATCCAAAAATCCTCAACTTCAGTTCTTCTTCTGTGCTTGGCTTTAATCCTTTGCAATTTGAGCTCCAATCTTTCAATTCTTGCTCGAAATAATTCTTCAATGATCTTCAAATCTTCAAATTATCTTCAAGAAATCTTCAAACACGAACTTTGCATATCCAAATCTATACTCAAAATTACTTTGCTAATATCTGTGTAAAAAGTAATCAAAATAGCTCCAAAAGTAATGAAAATAAGCAAATTCTCAATTTCACTTCTCATAAAGACTAAAAACACAAATACTTATAAAATAAGGTAAAAATGCATATAAAAGTGGTAAAAAGTATAGAAAAATAGCTATAAAAATATGCATAATTTGAGCTCGATCATATTTTCCCCCACACTTGAACTTTGCTAGTCCCTTAGCAAAATCAATGTAAGTTAATCAAAAAATTTTAAAAGATCAATTTGACTTCATTCATATATCAAAGAATCAATTTAATCATGAAATCAAAATAGCAAAGAACATCAATAATACTTAATCCAGAGATTAATCAATAGCAAGCATTATCATTCTAAAGTAGCCATAATCAAAGTAGCTCTAATCACTTAACATCCCTTACTTTTATAACTACTTCTTTCTATAAGCTTGCATCTTCATCTTTCTCTCCATTACTCAAAAGATTACAATGTCATAAATAAATCAAGGATTCATGTGGGTTATAATAGTTTTTCAAGGGTAATTGTTTTTTAGAAAACTGAGGTTACTAACCTCTGAAGTGTTTATGCTTAGGGGTTACTAACTCCCTTTTTTTTAATTTTGAGGCTACTAGCACTCTAGAGGGACAATATTTCTGTTTATGCATGCCTCTTATCCTCTTCCCAAGGGTTACTAACTCCTTTTGTTTAAAGAGAAGAGTGACAACAATGGAGTTTTTTTTTAACAGAAAATATCTCTTCTCCTCTTGCATAAGATCACTTCTTTATAAAAACGGTTTTAATTACCCTTTATATAGATAGTCCCCCACACTTATTCTTGACAAATCTATAGCATGCTTTCTTAATTGTAACTTCAATCAAAATTCAATACAAGTTCTAGAAATAGATAATCATGAAAGCATTGAATAATAAGATCATATCACAAACTTCAATTATACCTAATTCTAAGAAATCAAAACTTCTTACTATAAATCAATCAAAGAATAAAGCATTATTAAAAATTCTAAACATTCATCAATCATAATTAAATCACTCATTCAATATATGCTTGAAAAATCAAAGAGTTTGAAAAATCATCTAAATTTTCAATTTCAAAAATCAATTTGTCGAAAATTTTTTGAAAAATTGGGGAAAATAGGCGACCAAAAACAATCATATTTTTATCCTAGTATTCTCATGCAAAAGACTATCATATGACTCAATATTCAAACAATAATCCTACAATCAAGTATTCACCCCCCCCCCCTACTTAAAATTCACATTGTCCTCAATGTAAAAGCAATCATAAAATCAAAGCATGCAAAATAGCTTACCAAAAATAAAGAGTTAAAGTTCATGAAACATACCTGGGCGGCTTTGATGAAGATAATTACTCGAACAAAAAGACAGTAAAAATTAAAGTGATAGGAAAATAAAACTAGATAGTTTATTAATGAAACTTGAAAAATAAAGACATAAAATAAAGAAAAATAAAGCATAAACTAAATAGCTAAACCTAAGATGCTTAAAAATAAAATCCTAAATCTAAAAAACATAAATTAAAATTAAAATCCTAATTTTAAAACCTAAATTGGTTTAGGAATAGCCTTCTCCAATAAATTGAAGAGGTTTTCCAAATTCCCAATTATAGTATCAAAATCCTCTCTTAGGCTAGCAACTTGATCACTTAAATCCTTAAATTGAGTAAGGAAAGGATGAGATTCCTTCTTATTTTCCTTCTCTTGATTCTCTTCCTCTTTTCCTTCCTTATTTTCATCATCAGAAGCATCACTTGATTCAGTAGCAGAAGCAATTATCACGATATCATCTTCACCTTGACCTTCCTCATACAACGGATCTCTTGGTCCAATTGGAATTGAGGGCTTATCCTTTAATTCTTCTAAGGTAAAAACAGTAGCAAAAGGTGCAGTTCTTGGTTGATTAGATGAAGAAGCATAAAAAGGGTCATGAAACCGTTGAGGAAAAGGGGCACATCGCATAGGAGATCTATAGGGTGGCCTATAGGGTTTGGTGCGATACCCATCAATCTTTGGCATAGGAAAAGGCTTACTCCAAGGTGCAACATGAGGTCGAATTCTCCCATTGAAATTCCTTGGGTGAGAGAATCGATTTCCATAGGGATGGAAACGCTTTGCAAATTCTTTCTCAGCTCTTTCCTTTGATCTTATAACAGCTTCATGCGACTTGTTAGCTCTGTCCCAAAGAAATTGATAAATCATCCTTGCTTTGAAACCGGTTTTAGCTTCAATTTCATCCTTAGGTAGCAACGAAATCATGCTCAAGAGTTCATGGCAATCTTGGCGAATAAAACTTCCTTGAAACTTTGGACCGAGTTGAGAAGCTCCAATTCGATAAAATTGATCCTTAAACTTCTTGAATTGAACTTCAAAATCCTTAGTTGTTGTTGCTAGCATCATCGACATCTTCAATTGAAAAAGGGCTTGTCGACTTCTTCTTAAATTGAGGAGAATAGCCAAATCAACTTGTTCAATCGACTTTGCTTCCAAAAGTCGACTTCCTTGTCGATTTGCCTCTTATAAAGTCGACTTTGCTCTTAGTCGACTTCTTCTCTAATCGGCCTTGCTCTCAAAAATTGCTTCTTAGCCGAATTTTAAAGCTCTCAAATATTGCTTCTTGTGATTTGATGAATAAAGAGAAATAGAGGTGTCTTTATATAGTGATCAAATTCTAGTCCTAAGAGGTTTTAGTTAGAGTAAAAAGTAAGAAACATACCTTGTTTAGGAGTAATTTACCTAGATGGAAAAGGTGTTGGCTTTGGAAGTCAATTAGGAACTCAATTTCCTAGTCAATGTAGGAAATTAAAATCCTAACACACTTTGCATGTAGATGGCGTGGCACTTGCATGGCATCCTCCTTAGCTCCGGGTTTGGCGCGGCATTGTCCTAGTGCGAGCGGGACATGGCCGGGCGTGGCTCGGTTCAAGGCCGAGCAGGTCCTGGCGGTGGCGCGGGCTGGTGCGCGCGGGACACGGGCTGCGGCTGTTGGTGCTGTCTCGGCATGGAGCGGAGTGGAGCGGCTGCTGGTGCTGTCTCGGGCTTGGCCGGTTATAGCTGGCATCCCACATGCGGCATAGGTGCATGGCGTGGCTGGCGATAGCTCGCTGGTGTCCGGTGCTGGCTTGGAGCGGTATGGCTGGTACATGGCTCGGTAGTAGCGCGGTATTGTCATGTCGCTGGCGCGGCATGGCATGGCATGGCCGGGCTATGCTTAGCACATTGCCGAGCTATGGCTGGGTTATGGCACGATGTTGTGTCGAGCTTGGCCTAGCGATGGCGCAGTAATGCCGAACCTTAGCCGGGTCAAGGCTTGGTGTTGTGCGACATGGCCAAGCTATGACCGGCCATGCATGCTAACTCTCCGGGTTTCAACCGGTCATGCATGGTTTATGGCTTGATACTTTTTACTCCATGTATAAAAATTCCAAAAACAAAAATAATAAAATTAAAATTGGGTTGCCTCCCAATAAGCGCTTGTTTAAAGTCATTAGCTTGACTCTTCCTCTCTTCGACCTTAAATTGTAAGATAAACGAGATCCTCCAATTTAATTTCTTCAATCAACGCTATTGTCAATGGCTCGAAGTAAGGCTTGAGTCTTTGCCCATTAACTTTAAATGAATTCCCTTTAGCTGGATTAATAATTTCCACTGATCCATTAGGGTAAACTTGTACTATTTCGTAAGGTCCTCCCCATTTTGATCTTAATTTTCCTTGATGTTTGATTGAGCTTGTAAATAACAAAACTTTCTGACCTTCATGGAATGTTCTTTTTAATATCCTTTGATCATGCAGAGCTTTAGTCTTTTCCTTGTAAATTCTTGCATTCTCATAAGCTTCATTCCTAATTTCCTCAAGCTCTTGTAATTGTAGCATCCTTTGAATTCCAGCCTTGTCAAAGTTAAGATTGCATTGCTTAACTGCCCACCATGCTTTGTGTTCTAATTCCACAGGTAAATGACATGGTTTTCCAAACACAATTCTGTACGGGGACATACCTAGATGTGTCTTATAAGCTGTACGATAAGCCCATAAAGCATCTCCTAGTCGCATAATCCAATCTTTTCTTTGAACATTAACTGTTTTCTCCAAAATCAGCTTTACTTGACGGTTAGATATCTCAGCTTATCCACTAGTTTGAGGATGATATGAAGTAGATACCCTATAGTGTACTCCATATTTTTCAACTAGTGCTTGAACAATTTTATTGCAAAAATGAGTTCCACGATCACTGATGAGGTATCTTGGTATTCCAAATCGATGAAGAATATTATTCTTCAAAAATTTGACCACAATCCTAGCATCATCTTTCTCCGTAGCAATAGCTTCAACCCATTTAGAAACATAATCCACGGCTAGAAGGATATAATACTTCTTGTCTGATGGAGGAAAAGGTCCCATGAAATCAATTCCCCATACATCGAAGACTTCAGCAACGAATATAGGTGATTGAATCATCTGATTTCTTTTCGATATACTTCCAACTCTTTGGCATTGTGGACAAGTCTTGCAATACTCATAAGAATCCTTGAAAAGTTTAGGCCAATAGAAGCCGCATTCCAAGATCTTCCTTGCGGTCTTCTTGTGTCCAAACTGGCCTCCACATGCATCTCCATGGAAAAATCTCAAAACGGATTGAGTCTCATTGTCGGGAATGCATCTTCTCATGACTAAGTCGGATCCTTGTCTCCATAAGTACGGATCATCCCATAAATAGTACTTGGCATCACTTATGATCTTCAATTTTTGTCCTCTGCTAAGATTTGAAGGTAGGTGACGAGCAACTAAGTAATTGACAATATCAGCATACCAGGGAAGTTGAGAAACGACAAACAATTCTTCAAAAGGCAGGACTTCATTGATTGCAATTTCCTCCTCCTTGCTTTCAATTCTACTTAGGTGATCGACAACAACATTCTCAGCTCCTTTCTTGTCTCGTATTTCGATATCAAATTCTTGAAATAACAAAAGCCATCGCATAAGCCTAGCTTTTGCTTCTTTCTTTTTCATTAGATATCTCAATGCAGCATGATCGGAGTAGATTATCACCTTAGATCCTAAAATATACTGTCTAAAGTTCTCCAAAGCAAAGACAACGGCAAGCATCTCTTTTTCTGTGGTAGTGTACTTCTTTTGAGCAGCATCTAGGGTTCTTGAAGCATAATAGATAACATGAGGTACCTTGTCAACTCTCTGACCTAGAACAGCTCCAATAGCAACGTCACTTGCATCACACATGATTTCGAACGGTAGTTTCCAATCAGGTGGCTTCACAATTGGATATCTTTAATTTATCGAATGCTTCTTTGCAATCATCTCCAAATTCGAACTCTACATCCTTTTGTAATAGTCGACACATTGGTGCTGAGATCTTTGAGAAATCCTTGATAAATATTCGGTAGAATCCAACATGGCCTAAGAATGAGCGGATATCTTTGACACATGTCGGATATGGTAGGTTCTGTACAACGTCAACTTTGGCTTTATCGACTTGCATCCCCTCTTTGGATACTACATGGCCTAGAACAATGCCTTGTTCTACCATGAAGTGGCATTTTTCGGCATTCAATACCAATTTGGTTTCAACACACCTTTTCAAGATGAGTTCTAGATTATTGAGACATTGATTGAAGTTATCTCCATAGACTGTGAAATCGTCCATGGAAACTTCCATCTTATCCCCCACATAATCTTGAAAGATGCTCATCATACACCTTTGAAAAGTTACAGGTGCATTGCATAAACCAAAAGGCATTCTTGTGTAAGCATACGTACCAAAAGGGCATGTAAACGTGGTCTTCTCTTGATCTTCAGGTGCAATTGGAACTTGAAAGTATTTCGAGAAACCATCCAGAAAACAATAGTAGGCCTTGCAAGCTAATCTTTCCAACATCTGATCAATGAATGGCAGCGGAAAGTGATCCTTCCTTGTGGCGGAATTCAGCTTTCTGTAGTCAATGCATACTCTCCATCCATTCTGCAATCTCTGAGGAACTAGCTCTCCATCCTTGTTTTCTACGACAGTGAATCTGGACTTCTTTGGAACTACTTGGACTGGACTGACCCATTTACTATCTGATATAGCATAAATGAGACTAGCTCCAAGTAATTTGAGAACTTCATCTTTAACAACTTCAGCAAGATTCGAATTTAGTCTTCTTTGCGGCTGTCGAACTGCTACTGAATCATCTTCAAGTCGAATCCTATGCATGCATACAGTAGGACTTATTCCTTTGATATCAGCTACAGTCCATCCAATGGCTTCTTTGTGTTCCTTTAAGACTCTGATTAGTTTTTCTTCTTGTAATTCGTTCAATTTACTTGAAATAACAACAGGCAGGGTATCATTATCTCCAAGGAAAACATGTTTCAGGCCTTCAGGAAGCGGTTTCAGCCTGACTTCTGGAGGTTGAACGATAGATGGTAATGGCTTGGGCGTTGGCTCCAGATTGATGTAAGAAATCGTCTCTACTTCTTCATTGAATGATAGTTCTCTGACAGTTTCTACTATCTCTTTTGGCATCTCGACTTCTGCTTCTTCAACGTCTTGCTGATGTAGACTTTTGGTGAGGATCACTTCAAGTTCATCTTCTTGGTTGAGTTCTTGTACTTCTTCTGAATAAGTACCAATTGTGTCAATGGAATAGATAGAATGAATTTCGGCAGGAGCTTCTATTGATTCACTTATGTTGAATACAATGGGCTTTCCATCGAATTCCATAGTGATTGTTCCTTCTTTTGGGTTGAAATCCATACTTGCTGCAATCAAAAGCGGTCTTCCTAACAGTAGTGGCATTTGAGGTAGATGAATGTCATCTTCACTCATCTTCAGGACATAGAAATCTGCAGGAAAAACAAAATCTCCTATCTGCACTAAAACATTCTCAACTAAACCTTCAGGTTTATGGTTAGTTCTATCAGCAAATTGGATAATAAGATCAGTTTCAAGCAGAGGTTCTATTTTCAATTGCTTATAAACAGAATAAGGCATGATATTAATCAAAGATCCATATTCATACATAGCATTACCTACTTCATTCTTTCCTATACTACAAGGAATAGAAAAGGAACCTAAACTATTGTATTTATGATGCAATTTCCTTTTATAAGCAGCAAATATATTTTCATCCATGCAGGCATATTTTTCACCATACTTAATCTTATTATTGCATAATTCTCTGAGAAAAGAAGCATACCTTGGTACTTTGGCTATTTCATAAACTAAAGGAATGTTTACCTCTAATTTCTGAAGTAAATTGAGTTGTTGAGCAAACCTTTGAGGGAATGGTAGTGGATCATACTTAGCTTGCATCTCCTCCATCCATTCTTCTTCTGATTGTTGATGTTCAGCGACTGGTACGGCAGGTACATCTTTCTTGATTTCGGTTGAAGTCTTCATATCTCCTTGAATTGGTTCATCGAACACACCAATGGGTGGTAGTGTTTTAGGAAAATTAGGTGTTGGAATTGATGACATCGCAGGTACTTCAGGCAATTCCATCCAATGCTGGGTTTCTTCAATAGCATTGATTCCTCTTTTTTGAATAGAAGGTTGTGAACAAACACTCATAAACTCATCAAACATCTTTGCTAAATTTCCGCACTGAGTAGTCACTTCCTTTAGCTCTTTTCGAATTTCTGCTATCTCTGAATCCTTTGCTACATCGGCTTCATTGGTTGTACCAAATTGATGTATATTTTCCACCATAGTGTTGAGCAGCTTCCTCGCTTCTTCAGGGGTTTTGAATGTAAGTCCTCCTCCACTGGTAGCATCGACATAGGTGCGATCTTCATAAATAAGGCCATCATAAAAGTGTTGGATCAAAAGTGCTTCGCTGATGTTGTGGTAGGGGCAACTTGCGCAGATCTGATTATATCTCTCCCAGTATTAGTACCATTTTTCGCCTTTTAATTTTTGACAAGTGTTGATCTTTCTTCTGACATCAGCACGCTTAGCTTCCGGAAAGTATTTGTTCAAAAATACTGTCTCGATGTCTTTCCAAGATTTTATGGATTTGGGTGGTAGTCTTAAGAACCATTCTTTTGCCTTTCCGTCTAATGTGACAGGAAAAGTTCGAAGTTTCAAGTCCTCTTTAGGCATCTAGTGATTGTAGCACACTTCAGAAAGAAACTTTGCAGATGTTCATGAGGATTCTCATGATGTTCTCCTTGAAAAATCGGCAACATACGGATTACTCCAGGCTTCAGTTTGTAGGACATATCCATGGCTAGATAGTCAATGCAAAGGGGCGGCAATTCACAGTTGAAATTCAGCTCTCGTAACTTTTGTGATTGCTCCATTGAATCTATTCTGCAAAACAAAGATGATCAAGTGCAAATCTAATAGAAAATAAAATAAGAGAAAAAGAAAATTAAACACAATCTCCCCGGCAACGGCGCCAAAATTTATGATCGGTCGTCAGCAATCATAAAAATAATTATCCCAACAATTACTAACTAAACTAGCTAGGGCAAGTAGGGGTCGATCCCACAGAGAGAACGACTCTTCCTTTTCTCAAACAAAACAAATTAATAAAGAGAATTTAAAGAAGAATTAAAATTAAATCTAACTAAGTAAATTAACTAAGAAAGCAATCAAGAAAATTAAAGAAAACAATTAATCAAAAGCAGTGAATATTATTGAGAAAATCAATTAAATAGAAACCTCCAACATAGAATTAATATCCCTCTTGACAACAATAACATGGATCATTGATATCTAAAGATTATGAGAACCTTGAATAGCTTGTTGGACTTAACCTAAATTACCTTAATTAGATTAGATTACCGATTAAAGTCAATCTATCCCTTTTACTCTTTAAGCAATCAATTACTTTCTTAGGGCTTAGAGATCACTTAGGAATAAAGTATAAAGAACAAGTAATTTAATAACAAGCACAATGAGAAATTTCTCACCCATTGATTCTTTTCTCTCTTGGACGGAGGATTAATTCACATCCAATTGCTACATAAAATTAAGCTGGAGTGATTAATTCACAACCTAATCTAGCTAATGCTAACTCAATTTATCATGAAAGTGTCGACCCAGTCAATCAAAACAAGCAACATAGAATTCATATAGAGATCCAAGAAATACTCAAATAAATTCTCATATAAAAGCACAAAATCTCATCATAGAATTAGTCAAAAGATCAATTAAATTCTATATTGGAGAAAAGAAAGGGATTACTCACTCATAAATTGAGTGATCATCCACAAATAAGAAGAAGAAAACTTATCTATGGATGAGGAAGAGAAGGGGGCAGCGGCTCTTAGGGTTTTCTCCTCCAAATCTTCAACTAAACAATATATCTTATGAAGAATAAAAGTATATACAAAATCTAGTCCTAAGGTGGCTATTAATAGTGAATGAACAAGGGTAGGGCGGTTTAGGGCTGACTTAGACTCCAAATTGGATTAGATGTCATCCTAGAGTAGAATCCAAGTTAAAATAGGATTCTGGAATTTTCTGGATTTCAGCAGAAATTTCACCGGCAGATTCGGGTTTGAAACCAGCAGAATTGGGCTTCGGACTTCAAAGGAAAGTTGTAGATCTCGGAGTTAGCTTTCCAACGGCTACTCATGGGCTAAAAACGGACATCTGAGCAGAAAGTTATGACCTTTCTACCGAGACTGCGCTGAAACTGGCCTTATATCGCAAATCTACGGGATTATTACGAGATTTGGATATTCTTTTGGATATTAGGCCTACAAATTGGGATTTTAACTCCAATTATAGGTTTATATGGGCTGAGTATATTCCCATATAAATAATCCAAAAATCCTCAACTTCAGGTCTTCTTCTGGGTTTGGCTTCAATTCTTTGCAATTTGAGCTCCAATCTTTCAATTCTTGCTCCTTGAAATAATTCTTCAATGATCTTCAAATCTTCAAATTATCTTCAAGAAATCTTCAAACACGAACTTTGCATCTCCAAATCTATACTCAAAATTACTTTGCTAATATCTGTGTAAAAAGTAATCAAAATAGCTCCAAAAGTAATGAAAATAAGCAAATTCTCAATTTCACTTCTCATAAAGACTAAAAACACAAATACTTATAAAATAAGGTAAAAATGCATATAAAAGTGGTAAAAAGTATAGAAAAATAGCCATAAAAATATGCATAATTTGAGTTCGATCAAAGGTCAGAAAGTTTTGTTATTTACAAGCTCAATCAAACATCATGGAAAATTAAGATCAAAATGGGGAGGACCTTACAAGATAATACAAGTTTACCCTAATGGATCAGTGGAAATTATTAATCCAGCCAAAGGGAATCCATTTAAAGTTAATGGACAAAGACTCAAGCCTTACTTCGAACCATTAACAATAGCGTTGATTGAAGAAATTAAATTGGAGGATCCTATTTATCTTCCTATTTAAGGTCGAAGAAAGAAAGAGTCAAGCTAATGACTTTAAACAAGCGCTTATTGGGAGGCAACCCAATTTTAATTTTAAATTTTTAGTTTTATAAATTTTCTTCATTAAATTGAAGAAAATTTATCCAAGGAGTAAAAAGTACCAAGCACCAAGCCATAGACCATGCATGCCCGGATGAAACCCGGAGAATTAGCATGCATGGCCGGTCATGGCTTGGCCAGGCTCGGCACCACACCAAGCATGACCCAGTCATCACCGAGCCATGACATGCACTCCAGCCGGATAGCATCGGACATCATCGAGCGAGCACCGGACACCAGCAAGCTATCGCCAGCCACGCCATGCACCTATGCCGCGCCCTAGCCCGTGCGACCTGAACTCCATGACGAGACAGCACCAGCACCAGCAGTCCGCGTCCCGCGCCACCACCAGGACCCGCTCGGCCTTGATCCGAGTCATGCCCGGCCATGTCCCGCTTGCACTAGGAGAATGTCGCGCCAAATCCGGACCTCACCATGCAAGTGCCGCGCCATGCCTATGCAAAGTGTGTTAGGATTTAATTTCCTATATTGACTAGGAAATTGAGTTCCTAATTGATTTCCAGCACCAACACATTTTCCATATAGGTAATGTACTCCTAATTAAGGTATGTTTCTTACTTTTTACTCTAACTAAAACCTCTTAGGACTAGAATTTGATCACTATATAAAGGCACCTCTATTCTCTCTTTATTCATCAAATCATAAGAAGCAATTTGAGAGATTAAAATTTCGGTTAAGAAGCAATTTTTGAGAGCAAGGCCGATTAGAGGAGAAGTCGACTATACTAGTCGACTTCACAAGGAGCAAATCGACTACACAAGTCGACTTTTGGAAGACAAGTCGACAAGAAGGTCGACTATTGAAGAACAAAGCCGACTCTTTCCATCTTAAGAAGCAATTTCGATTTTTTGAAGATGTCGATGATGCTAGCCACAACAACTATGGATTTTGAAGTTGAATTCAAGAAGTTTAAGGATCAATTTTATCGAATTGGAGCTTCTCAATTCGATCCAAAATTTCAAGGAAGTTTTCTTCGCCAAGATTGCCATGAGCTCTTGAGTATGATTTCATTGCTACCTAAGGATGAAATTGAGGTTAAACCCAGTTTCAAAGCTAGGATGATTTATCAATTTCTTTGGGACAAAGCTAACAAGTCACATGAAGCTGTTATAAGATCAAAGGAAAGAGCTGAGAAGGAATTTGCAAAGCGTTTCCATCCCTATGGAAATCGATTCTCTCACCCAAGGAATCTCAATGGGAGAATTCGACCTCATGTTGCACCTTGGAGTAAGCCTTTACCTATGCCAAATATTGATGGGTATCGCACCAAACCCTATAGGCCACCCTATAGACCTCCTATGCGATGTGCCCCTTTTCCTCAACGTTTCATGATCCTTTTTATGCTTCTTCACCTAATCAACCAAGAACTGCATCTGTTGGTACTGTTTTTACCTTAGAAGAATTAAAGGATAAGTCTTCAATTCCAATTGAACCAAGAGATCCGTTGTATGAAGAAGGTCAAGGTGAAGATGATATCGTGATAATTGCTTCTGCTTCTGAATCAAGTGATGCTTCTAGTGATGAGAATAAGGAAGGAAAAGAAGAGGTGAATCAAGAGAAGGAAATTAAGGAAGAATCTCATCCTTTCCTTGCTCAATTTAAGTATTTAAGTGATCAAGTTGCTAGCCTAAGAGAGGATTTTGATAGTATAATTGGGAATTTGGAAAACCTCTTCAATTTATTGGAGAAGGCTATTCCTAAACCAATTTAGGTTTTACAATTAGGATTTCAATTTTAATTTATGTTTTCTAGATTTAGGATTTTACTTTTAAGCATCTTAGATTTAGTTTTTTAGTTTATGCTTTATTTTTAATTTTTCTTTATCTTATGTCTTTATTTTCCAAGTTTCATTAATAAACTATTTAGTTTTATTTTCCTATCACTTTAATTTTTATTGTCTTTTTGTTCGAGTAATTATCTTCATCAAAGCCGCCCAGGTATGTTTCATGAACCTTAACTTTTTAATTTTGGTAAGCTATTTTGCATGCTTTGATTTTATGATTACTTTTACATTGAGGACAATGTGAATTTTAAGTGTGGGGGGGGGGGGGGGTGAATACTTGATAGTAGGATTATTGTTTGATTATTGAGTCATATGATAGTCTTTTGCATGAGAATCTAGGATAAAAATATGATTGTTTTTTATCGCTTATTTTTCCCCAATTTTTGAAAATTTTTCGACAAATTGATTTTTGAAATAGGAAAAATTTGATGATTTTTCAAACTCTCTGATTTTTCAAGCATATATTGAATAATTGATTTGATTATGATTGATGAATGTTTAGAATTTTTAATAATGCTTTATTCTTTGATTAATTTACAGTAAGAAGTTTTGATTTTTTAGAATTAGGTATAATTGAAGTTTGTCATATGATCTTATTATTCATTGCTTTCATGATTATCTATTTCTAGATCTTGTATTGGATTTTGATTGAAGTTACAATTAAGAAAGCATGCTATAAATTTGTCAAGAATAAGTGTGGGGGACTATCTATATAAAGGGTAATTAAAACAGTTTTCATAAAGAAGTGATCTTATGCAAGAGGAGAAGAGATATTTTCTGTTTAAAAAAAAAAAACTCCATTGTTGTCACTATTCTCTTTAAACAAAAGGAGTTAGTAACCCTTGGGAAGAGGATAAGAGGCATGGATCAACAGAAATATTGTCCCTCTAGAGTGCTAGTAGCCTCAAAATTAAAATAAAGGGAGTTAGTAACCCCTAAGCATGAACACTTCAGAGGTTAGTAACCTCAGTTTTCTAAAATCAATTGCCCTTGAAAGACTATTATAACCCACATGAATCCTTGGTTTATTTATGACATTGTAATCTTTTGAGTAATGGAGAGAAAGATGAATATACAAGCTTATAGAGAGAAGTTGTTATAAAAGTGAGGGATGGTAAGTGATTAGAGCTACTTTGGTTATGGCTACTTAAGAATGATAATGCTTGCTATTGATTGATCTTTGGATTAAGTATTATTGATGTTCTTTGTTATTTTGATTTCATGATTAAATTGATTCTTTGATATATGAATGAAGTCAAATTGATCTTTTGAAAATTTTTATTTTCGATTAACTTACATTGATTTTGCTAAGGGACTAGCAAAGTTCAAGTGTAGGGGAAAATATGATCGAGCTCAAATTATGCATATTTTTATGGCTATTTTTCTATACTTTTTACCACTTTTATATGCATTTTTACCTTATTTTTTAAGTATTTGTGTTTTTAGTCTTTATGAGAAGTGAAATTGAGAATTTGCTTATTTTCATTACTTTTGGAGCTATTTTGATGACTTTTTACACAGATATTAGCAAAGTAATTTTGAGTATAGATTTGGAGATGCAAAGTTCGTGTTTGAAGATTTCTTGAAGATAATTTGTAGATTTGAAGATCATTGAAGAATTATTTCAAGGAGCAAGGATTGAAGATTGGAGCTAAATTGCAAAGGATTGAAGCCAAGCCCAGAAGAAGCTCTGAAGTTGAGGATTTTTGGATAATTTATATGGGAATATACTCAGCCCAAATAAACCTATAATTGAAGTTAAAATCCCAATTTGTAGGCTTAATATCCAAAAGAATATCCAAATCCCGCATAAATCCCGCAGATTTGCGATATAAGCCCGGTTTCAGCGCAGTCTCAGTAGAAAGGCCATAACTTTCTGCTTAGATGTCCGTTTTAAGCCCATCAGTAGTCGTTGGAAAGCTAACTCCGAGCTCTACAACTTTCCTTTGAAGTCCGAAGCCCAATTCTGCTGCTCTCAAGCCCGAATCTGCCGGTGAAGTTTCTGCAGAAATCCAGAAAATTCCAGAATCCTATTTTAACTTGGATTCTACTCTAGGATGACATCTAATCCAACTTGGAGTCTAAGTCAGCCCTAAACCGCCCTATCTACGTTCCTCCACTATAAATAGCCACCTCAGGACTAGATTTTGTATGTAATTTTTATTCTCATTAGATATATTGTTTACTTGAAGATTTGGAGGAGAAAAACCCTAGGAGCCGCCGCCCCCTTCTCTTCCTCATCCATAGATAAGTTCTCTTCTTCTTATTTGTGGATGATCACTCAATTTATGAGTGAGTAATCCTTTTCTTTTCTCCAATGTAGAATTTAATTGATCTCTTGACTTATTCCATTGTGAGATTTTGTGCTTTTATATGAGAATTTATTTGAGTATTTCTTGGATCTCTGTATGAATTCTATGTTGCTTGTTTTGATTGATTGGGTCGAGACTTTCATGATAGATTGAGTTAGCATTGGCTAGATTAAGTTGTGAATTAATCACTCCAGCTTAATTTTATGTAGCAATTGGATGTGAATTAATCCTCCGTCTAAAAGAGAAAAGAATCAATGGGCGAGAAATTTCTCATTGTGCTTGTTATTAAATTACTTGTTCTTCATGCTTTATTCCTAAGTGATCTTTAAGCCCTAAGAAAGTAATTGATTGCTGAAAGAATAAAAGGGATAGATTGACTTTAATCGGTAATCTAGTCTAACTAAGGTAATTTAGGTTAAGTCCGACAGGCTATTCAAGGTTCTCATAATCTTTAGATATCAATATCCATGTTATTGTTGTCAAGAGGGATATTAATTCTATGTTGGAGGTTTCTATTTAATTGATTTTCTCATAATATTCACTGCTTTTGATTAATTGTTTTCTTTAATTTTCTTGATTTCTCTCTTAGTTAATTTACTTTTAGTTAGATTTAATTTTAATTCTTCTTTAAATTCTCTTTATTAATTTGTTTTGGTTGAGAAAAGGATGAGCCGATCTCTCTGTGGGTTCGACCCCTACTTGCCCTAGTTAGTTTAGTTAGTAATTGTTGGGATAATTTTTTTTATGATTGCTGACGACCGATCATGGATGAAAAACTTGATGATAGATGAATAGAATGATAGATTTACCGATTGAAGATAACAACCTATGCTCTGATACCAATTGATACGAATCTACGGGTTTTAGATTCAAATCTATCCTTGAGACCCGCCAAGATGTGTATGTCGACAACCTTCACAAAGCTTTTCTTCTTCTCTCGTCGGACTTAAACTCCCAATTAGACCTGCAATTGAACTCCTAAGATCACAACATTCACAAACAATTAAGCAATCACAACCTAATTGTTTGCTATGACTCTACAAGATTGAAGAACCCTAATTTTGCTCAAACTAGAACAATGAAGCTAAGATAATCAATTTGGGTGTATAAAACTCAACTTTATTAATCAACTCAACTTCACTTTACAAGAGATATTTGTGGCCTTATATAGGCACAAGACCAACGCATAATCTACTCTAAAACCCTAATTTTCGTCCAAATATAAAGGCTACATAAAAGATCCTTCTAGAAAATATCCAGAAATACAACCAATAGAAAAATAGCTAAGGATTGGACTTAGACAAATAAGGCCCAACCCAAATAACATCCAAACTTAAAAATAAGCTAATCTAAGATAGAATTAAGTCCAAACAAAGCAAATTAACGCTAATGGGCTCATGCCATGATGTTAATCCGGCCATCTAGAATCAATAGCAAGCAAAGTGATGAACTTGTAATTGATTGGTGTTTTCTTGCTCAAATCATCATTAAAGCTCTACAATTGAACTTGAATGGTCTTCCTATCATCAAGATGACTTCGAACAAGGCCCAATAGTGCATCCTTCAATTTCTTAGCTCTTGATCTTGTCATTGGACCATTGGTCAAACATAATGGATCGATTGGCATCTTCTTGGTGCTTGGAACATGATTATCGATATCTCCATGGTCTCCATGCATCTTTGATCGGTCGTCAGCAATCATAAAAATAATCCCCACAAAAACTAACTAAACTAGCTAGGGCAAGTAGGGGTCGACTCCCACAGAGAAGGGTTATAATTGTGAAGGTCTTTTCCAAAGAATATATCTTTTCTAAAAATCACTTAGAAAGAGGGGATTAATTATATCAATTATAAAGAAAACAATTAAACTAAAAATAAAGCAAAGTAAATTAAATCTAGATCTAAATCTATGGAAAATTATAAAGCAAACAATAATTATAAAGCATACTTCTTCTCCGATGGTATGAATCAATCAGATTAACTATGGATCATTGACTTAAAAGGTGAATTTAGCATCTTATTCTTGACTAACAACTGGTATAGGAAATCCAACATGTATATTAGATAAGAGGCCGATCAAAGCTGCAGTTATCCCTTTTATTCATTCAGCAATCGATTACTTTCTCAGGGCTTAAAGATTGCTTGAGAACAAAGCATTAAGAATAATTAATTTACACACATGCCTACAAGTAGAACCATACGAAGAGAAATTTCTCGCCCTCCGATAGACAAATGCCCATCAGGCAGCGATCAAACAAATCTGATTTGCTACCATAAATCAAACTCGGGGCTCAATCCTTATTTGACTAGCAGTAGATCTATCTTAGTGGCCACAATAAGATTTAATCATAAAATAAAACAGGGTTTTGCCTACTATCATCAAGAACTTAACACAAAATGATGCGCCAAGGGCTTATCATGGCATAGAAGAGGACAATGGAGCCAATGGAGATCATGGCACGGATAAACTTGGAGATGGCTCGGATATTCTAGAAGCTTCTATGGTTGATCCCGGTTTCAAAGGAAGCATGGAGGAGCATGGAAGAGATGCCATCGCACAAGACTCACCATGGCATGGTGGAATCGCATGTGGCCGGCCAAGTCATGGGCCAATCGCACAAGGCCGGGCACAATCCGGGCTAGATCGGCCATTTGATCCTTTAGCCATTCCATCTGGACCAATGACAAGGGCACTGGCTAAAAGGTTCAAGGAATCTTTATTGGGCTTGGTAAGAACTCATCTTGAAGGTTTGAAGTCCATTGAAGATCAATTGGAGAGCATTGAAGACATCAAGCCATGGAATGTTCCCAACGATTCCAAGACATGTACCTTGCTTGAAATCGTTGAGCATTAGGGTTTTCATTGTGTAATTTGGCCAATTGGGCCTTTATTCTATCTTAGTTTAGTTAATTATTTAGTTTGGACCTTGATTAGGGTTGGGCCTTGTTTAATTAAAGTCCAATCCTCATCTATTTTCCTATTGGTTGTATTTTAGGATAGTTTCTAGATTCATCTATGTATGCCGCCCTTATAGGATTAGGATTTGGGTTTGGAGTAGGTTATGCGCCAACCCCTCCCCTATATAAGGGCTCTTATATCTCTTGTAAACATAAGTTGAGTTGATTAATAAAGTTGAGGTTTTTACACCCAAATTGATTATCTTAGCTTCATTGTTCTAGTTTGAGCAAACTTAGGGTTCTTCAATCTTGTAGAGTCCTAGCAAGCAATTAGGTTGTGATTGCTTAATTGTTTGTGAATCTTGTGATCTTAGGTGTTCAATTGTAGGTCGAATTGAGGGTCTAAGGCCGACGAACGAAGGAGGATTTACTTAGTGAAGATTGTCGACATAAAAGTCTAGAAGTTTGGTGATTCAAGTTGATGTTTGGCGGGTCTCAAAGGTGGATTTGGACCGATTACAACTAGATTCATATCAATTGGTAATCAGAGCATAGGTTTATCATCTTCAATTGGTAAATCTATCTTTCTATTCATCATTCATCAAGTTTTCATCCATCAAAGTTCACCCACACTCATATCGCACCACCTTCTTGAAAATTCAAAAAAATCAGCAACTTTGAAAATTCATAGCCGATTCATCTTTCATCTTTTTGCTTTGAAATTTCAGATTTGAGTTCCTTATAACTAGTAGTTAGATCGAAAAATATCAAAAAAATAAAAAAAAAGTTTCGACTAGAAACTTGTGATTTTTGTTCTGGGTTCGTTTGAAGTCGGAAAGCTTTGAAATTTGAGATTTAGACTTCTTTTAGTGTGATCTTTCTGGGAAAAATACTGAAAAAAATAAAAAAAAATCTGTAGCTCTAATCGCAATTTTGGGTTCTAGGGTTGAATCAGGTTTTGATTTGGGAATTAGGGTTTTTCTGCAATTAGTTCAAATTGTTGCAATTGACTCTAATTAAGTGTTTGATTGGGTATCTTGGGTTGCTTTTGCTGTGAATTGAGATTTAATTTGAAGAATTTCATGTTACAAACCCTATTGGAGACAAGTGGTACAAAATAGGAGATAAGTGGTATTAGGGTTTTGCTAATCGTTTGAATTGTTTGATTTATGCTTGAATTGAGGTTTTGTGCAGCAAGTTTGGAGAAGGGTTTTCGACATCAAGACCTGCATAAGTGGTTTGGTTTTGGTTTAAGATCACTTTCCTTTGATTCACAAAGAATTTTGCTACTAATTGTTTGTTCCTCATGTAGGTCACGAGAAGAAAGGAGTTCTCTAGGAGTTGCTCTTATTAGGCCTATTGAAAGCTAGTAAAAGGCATAATCTTGTGAGATCATCAAGAGAGTAGTGGACTGCCAATCCATAGGACTTGAGTACAAACACGAGAGCACAAGTCAAAGGTATAATCACACACACACTTGTGAGGATTTTTACTACTAATCTTTGTTTTTTTTGTAGGTACTATGGAAGGAGAACAAGATCAAGCCAATATGGATACTATGTTGCAAGCCCTAATGCAACGTTTGGACAATATGGATACTAAATTCAATGCTTTGGCCGATGATGTCCAACAAGTAAAAGATGGCCAAAATCAACAAGCTCAACCACCTCAACAAAGAGCTAATGCCACACACAACAATGAAAGAATTCAACTTCCACCACCAAGGCAAGTTGCTAGGTTGGATCCAATGGAAAGATTGAGGCAACAAGAGCTTGGAGGTCAAGCAATCAATGAGAATATGCGGCCTAGGAGGGGAGCCGAAAAGGAAGAGCCTAAAGACAACATCAAATACAAAATCCCTAAATTCAATGGGAGAGGGTCACCATCAGATTATTTGGAGTGGGAATCGAAATTGGATATTTACTTTGATTACTATCCTCATGCCGAGCCAAAGAAGGTGCAAATTGCTACTCTTGAATTCACGGAGAATGCTTTAAATTGGTGGAATCAATTAGTGCAAGCAAGAAGAAGAAATTTGGAAAGACCTATTGATACTTGGTTGTCGTTAAAGAGCTTTATGAGGAAGAGGTTTGTTCCAAGCTTTTATACTAATGGGCTATACCAAGAATTGCAATCTTTGAGGCAAGGAACAAGGAGTGTTGATGAATACTACTCCGAGATGACGTTGACGATGTCTAGGGCCGAGGTTGATGAAACTCCACAAGCTACTATAGCTAGGTTTTTGGCGGGGTTGAATAGCGAAATTCATGACATAGTGGAGATGCAACAACACTATGATGTTGAGGAATTGCTTCAACATGCTTTGAAGGCCGAAAGTCAAGTAAAGAGGAATAAGAAGAGCTTTACATCATCATCAAGCTCATGGAAAACTCCAATCAAGAAAGATGACAAGACATCCAAAGAGAAGGAGTTGGCGCAAAAGGGAGCTACCCCTAAAACCGATTCTAAGTCTTCATCGGGTTCATCTTTTAAGAATCATGTTAAGTGTTTCAAGTGTCAAGGCTTTGGACACTATGCTAAGGATTGTGTTAACAAGAAAGTAATGTTCATGAATGAACAAGGAGAAATCGAAAGTGAAGATGAAGAGTTTACACTAGGATCTAGTGGTGATGGAGATGATGAAGGTGATGCGCATAGTGACAGTGATGATGGTGACGGATTTGCACTTAAGAGTTTGGTTGCTAGGAGAACTTTGAGTGCTTATGTGAAAGAAGATGTGAACAATCAAAGAGAGAACTTGTTTCATACTAGGATGTATGCGAATGGGAAGCCTAGTAGTGTGATTATTGATGGTGGGAGTTGTACAAACATAGCTAGTGTTTATTTGGTGAAGGAGATGCAATTACCCACTACAAAACATCCTAAACCCTATAGCTTAGGTTGGATCAACGATAAATAGGAGATTAGGGTTAACAAACAAGTTTTAGTTTCTCATTCTTTGGGCAGGTACAAAAGAGATGTCTTGTGCGATATCTTGCCCATGCAAGCATGCCATGTACTACTTGGTCGACCATGGCAATATGACAACAAGGTTCAACATGATGGTGAGACTAACAAGTATACCCTCATGTGTGGTAAGAAGCCCTTTACTTTTATTCTGTTATCACCTCAAGAAGCTTTAAAAGATCAATTAAAATTGAAAGAGGATTTTGCTAGGTTAGATTCGGAATTTAGGGCTAAAGAAAAGACTAATCATGCTAATTTAGATGTGAATTGTGATTTAGTTAAGCATGCTAGTTCTAAGAAGGTTAATAAGGAGTGTATGTTAGCTACTAAGAGTGAGATTAAAGAAGCTTTGAATGATAATTCTGTTTTAATCTTGCTTTTGCTTAAATATACACTTGTGAGCACTAACCACTTGGAAAAATAGCTTCCAAGCAATATTGTTTCTCTTTTGAGTGATTATGTAGATGTGTTTCCTGAGGAGATTCCTAGTGGTTTACCACCAATTAAGGGGATTGAACATCAAATTGACTTCATCCCTGGGGCGCAAATACCTAATAAGTCAGCTTATAGGACAAATCCTGAAGAAACAAAGGAATTGGAGAAGCAAGTTGGTGAGCTACTTCAAAGGGGTTTTGTGCGTGAAAGCCTTTCTCCATGTGCAGTTCCTGTTTTTCTTGTTCCTAAAAAGGATGGAACTTGGAGAATGTGTGTTGATTGTAGAGCAATAAACAACATAACGGTAAAGTATCGTCACCCTATTCCTAGATTAGATGATATGCTTGATGAATTGCATGGTGCTTGCTTATTTTCTAAGATTGATCTTAAGAGTGGCTATCATCAAATTCGCATGAAAGAGGGTGATGAATGGAAAACTGCCTTTAAAACTAAATTAGGGTTGTATGAATGGTTAGTTATGCCTTTTGGATTGACTAATGCACCTAGTACATTCATGCGATTAATGAATCATGTTTTAAGAGCTTTTATTGGCAAGTTTGTTGTTGTCTATTTTGAAGATATACTTGTGTATAGCCGAAACCTAGATGAGCATGTTAGGCATCTAAGATGTGTGTTAGATGTAATTAGGGTTGAGAAGTTGTATGCTAACCTTAAGAAGTGCACCTTTTGCACAAACAAGCTTGTTTTTCTTAGTTTTGTGGTGTCATCGCAAGGTATAGAGGTTGCTGAGGAGAAGATCAAAGCAATCAAAGATTCGCCAACCCCCACCAACGTTGGTCAAGTAAGATCTTTTCATGGACTAGCCGGATTCTATAGGAGGTTTGTTAAGGACTTTAGCACCTTAGCCGCCCCTATTACAAGTGTGATGAAGAAGAATGCACCATTCAAGTGGGGAAGAGAACAACAAAAAGCATTTGAGACCTTGAAGGAAAAACTAACTAATGCTCCTTTGTTTGTTTAACAATACTTTTGAGATTGAATGTGATGCATCAGGGGTTGGAATTGGAGCTATTTTAATGCAAGGTGGGAAGCCCGTCACATACTTTAGTGAGAAATTGAATAGGGTTGCATTAAACTATCCAACCTATGACAAAGAGTTGTATGCTCTTTTGAGGGCATTGCAAACTTGGCAACACTATCTATGGCCTAAGGAATTTGTGATTCATACGGATCATGAGAGCTTGAAGTATTTAAGAGGCCAACAAAAGCTAAACAAGAGACATGTGTAGACACCCGTTTTTATCCTATGTCCTTCAGTCTAAATTGATTTATTTCTTAATTTGCATTAAGGTCATTCAGGGGCATTTTGGTCATCTTCAATCATTTGCTAACAAGTTTCTTCTTAGCATCTTAGTAGTTTAGTCAATATTTTCATTTTCACATATTTAATTTGGGCCTTGCTCTCTGAAATATCAAGGTAATCTTTATTGATCCAACTTGCTTCTTGTGTTGGAGCCATTTGACTTTCAGGCTTGGGCTTCCATTACTTAAGCACTTTATTTTTGGGTCCATTGTTATTTGGGTCATTTATAAAGTTGGGCTCATGGTGGGTTCATTCCAACTTAATAGCCCAAAATTTTACATTGAAATATGAGGAGATAAATGATTGAAGAGATTTCTTTGATTATTTGACAGTTTTCATTTTGGTTTGGGCATGCCACGTTCAGCAAGAAATGGAAAATTAGACAAGGTTACCTTATTGTCCCATATTGCATAAGGAAAAGAAAAAAAAAGAGAAATAACAAAAAAAAGAAAAATGGGCTTTGACTAAATTAACATCCTTTTGCTATCCTACTGCCACGTCCATAATTCTTGGCAAGCATCCTTTTCCTAACCTGCAAAAGATAAACACAGGATATATTCAAAAGAGAGCACCAAGAGAAATCATGTGTGGTCAAGTACTAAAGAAAAGCTTGCATGCAAGGAGGGAATGAATAAGTCAATGGGAGATGGAAGATGCTCAAAACAGGCGGTTTGCAACCATAGGATCATATAGAGACAAAAATGGACAAAGTTGTAACAAGATTGCACATAACAAAATTAGCATAGTACCACCACAGAGGATTCAAACCTATAGAGGTAAAAGGTAGTGTAATATGACAACGAAGCAGATGATCACAGCCCTTTCACTAGGACAATCAGAGGATTCAGTACAACATAATATGGTGTACTCACAGTCTAAATATGGTTCAGATCCAAGCAAAATAGTCACAAGGAAGCCTATGAATAATGTAATGCAATCAAAGGGCAGCAGTACAATATCAAATAAGCACTGGCAAATGACAAATAGAGCAGATGATTCCCAACTCCAATTTCATTCAAAACAAAGGAAAGAGAGAAGAAACTTCACCGTCAGCACACACACAATTCATAAGGAGACAAAAACAGAGAATTTCACTCACATTCACACCCTGGGTACAACATCTTCTACCTGCAGAGAAGACAAAAAGGGAAAATTAGCATTAAAACAGAAAATGAAAAAAACAAGGCCCTTGGATTGAAAAGAAACCCACAGTTGGGATCAAGCATGAAAGGCATATAAGTATCACATTTTCACCAAGGGAGCAGAAGGACACAGTTTTCAAGAAAAAACCCTAGCAGCTAAGAAAAATTTTCTCCAGTGTTCATCTTCGAAAAAGGCCATTCATTTTTATATATTTCTAGTAGCTGCCCAAATCCTTCTATAATCAAATACAGAAAACCCAAAAATAGTTTCATTTTTATTTTCCTATCAACAAGAACCCACTTTTCTTTTCCTAGTTAGCATTTAACAACACAGAAAACTCCAAAAATTGATAGTTTCATGTTCCTAGTTAACATCAACAGAAAATCAGAAAAAACAAAAAATAATCAAGACTTTTCCTTTCAAAGCTTTACTATTCCATTAGCTTTTCTCTTCCGTTTGTCCCTTTGATTTTCGATTTCCCCTTAAGAAAAATACAAAAAAAAATGTTAGGTTCCCTTGTGCAAAAAAAAAACGTTAGGTTAGGATTTGGGGCTTTTGAGTTTTAGGCTTTGTTTCATAAAATTTTTTCGGTCAAAAGAAAGCCAAATGGGTAGGGAAATACATACCTTGAAATCAAGCAAGTCCAACGGTGAACTTTTGAGATCGGAGCACTCCAAGATGGTTCGGATGAGGCCTATTTGAGACACATCGAGGCGATTTTTGGGAGAATCAAAGCCAGATCTGGAACGAGGAGGACGAGAGGAAGCTCCTTGCTGATTTTCTGCATCACCGGCAACTCCGACGCGGTAGCCATAGGCGGCAGCGACGACGGTTGTGGCTTCCGTTGAGGCAGAGAGAGAGAGGTGAGAGAAGGTAAAGTTTTAAGCCTTAAATCTAAATTTCTGTTTACTTGGTATATATATATGCAATTTTCGGTATTTATTTATTAAGTATGCCATGTTTATTCCATGTTTAAGTAGGTCCCTCTTAATTACTGAAATACTCTTATGATTTTCATACTTGTGCAAGTCGGTCCCGGTTTTTTATTCGATTAGTCTGTAATTTTGTTTCAGTAATTAAATTATTGCCTAACTCAATTAGTCTGTAATTTTTGTTTATTTCCTTAGGACAATTCAGAAATTAGATCTAATTTAGTAATATACGAAATAGAGTTAATTCGATACAGTAAAGGTGGGAATTAATTTGGTAATTGTTAGAAATTGGGGCAGATTTAATTCAAGAAGTCAAACTAGCCTTTGATTGAGGAACGTGTAATAATTAGTAATCAAGAGTTCAGGATTTGGCTTTTAGCCTAGGAATAAAACGATTAAAAATTATTGCAAACAGTTAGAAATTAGAACTCAACTTGGGTAGAAATATACTAGGATATTTGAAGTGTTTTGGGCCTTAAATTTGTTCGATGGGCTTTTTCTTGAATGGTTGTAGTGGTCCTCTTTAGCATATGTAAGTTTGGACTATTAAATGGATAATTGGACCTATCTTTCTATGTTGGGCTTTAGCATGCTTTAGTGGGTGTTTGTCTTTCAATTTTTATGTGATTTTATATGTGTTGGGTTTGGCTATTGTATTTGGGTTTTAGTTTATCCTTTAGGCCTTGTACTTAATTAGCAACTTGGGTTTGTTTGATGTTTGGGCTTAGGGCCTTATTCATTTTTCTAATTTCAATTAACATAGGTTTCTTAAGATTAAATAAAATTTGAACTTAGAAATTAAGCAACTTTCATATGCATCCATATTTAAATTTCGTACTTATTGTTGTTGCCATGATCATGAGACTAAAATTAAAATGACTCCAGTGAAGGGAAAGGAGGGCGACTCATTCATGCGTGTCTGAGTTTGCTCGCCTTCTCCTAGAGGCTTGGAAATTTCCTGAGGTCGTTTACCATTTATTGGGAGGCGGCCAAAGGTGTTCCTCGTATAATTGATGGGTAAATTAAACTCAAACTGAAGTTTCATGCACCATTTGCATTCATGCACCTAGAGTTAGACTTAGTAAATTTTCAATTAATAGTTAAAGAAAATCCAAAAAAAATGAAATTGAAAATGAAAAAGAATAAAACCATTTTCTTCAAAATTAAAAAGAGTTAGTGCTTGAGAATTGTTCTCTTTTAGTTTTTCAAGATAAAAAAAATCAAAAAAAGCAAATTGGGTCTTTCAAAGTTAAATGAAAAGGTTTTCCAAAAAATCCAAAAAAATCAAAAATTCAAAAAAAAAAGGAATTTCATTCAAAGTTTTCAAAGTGTTCAATTTAGCTCTTTTCAAATTGGGAAAGTTCCCATCAAGTTTTCAAAACATTCAAACAAGTTTTTTTCAAATTGAGTCGTTTTAACGGTAAGTTTTAAAGAAAATCCTCATCATGAGGAGGCCAAAAAGAAAACAAATAATAAACGGGGAAGTCCCCAATATTCCTATTTCAAAATCCAAAAACTATTTTTGCTTGCTTGTTCGCTAAATTTCAAAAATTAATAAAATTTCTTAAGGGCATGAAAACATTTAGGAATAAAGACAACCAGTAATAGAAACCCACAGTGAATTCTAAACTAGTCAGTGTCGTCTTTTGACGGGCTTTGTGGGGTGCTAATCCTTCCCCACGCGTACCCGACTCTCGAACCTTTAAGACTCTGGTTAGAAGACCGTTTATTAGGTTTAGTGTTACATTCGCCAAGCATCGGGTTAACATTAGGCTTAATAATCTGATAGGTGGCTAATCACACCTAGGCAGAAAAGATTAGTGGCGACTCCCCATAGTTTTCAGTAGTTTTTCCCCGTAGTTTTTAAGTCGTTCAGCGGTAGGATTCGGTACCCCGGACCCGGGACGTTACGACAGCTTGTCGACTCCACTGGGGACTGGTTAAAGAGTCAAACTGAATGTTAGTTTAGAGTTGATTAGGGTTTCTAAATTTGGTTGTTTGCTTGCATTTTCTTGTTTATTGATGCCTGTTTATCTTTGCCTATCTTTATGCTCTTTATGCTTATATGCTTTCATATTCTTGTATATACTCTGCCTAACTTACCATGCATTTTTTCTCTTCTTGGGGGTAGTTTAGAAATTTGGGTTAGGAATTGTTGATAAAGGTTTGCATGTTTCTTCACACGTGCACTAAATAATTTGCATTTTCATTCTACATGAGCTTATACATGAGCTCTATCCCTTTAGAAGGAAGTAAAGTAGCTAACCTTCGTGTGACAATCGTCTCCGTGCGGGTTTTGCCAAATACTTCCACTCAGTCTTGACCTTACTAGCCTAGAGTAGGCGACAGTAAGGACGGTCTGGGAACCTTTAGATCCAGTGAGAGGCCTCACCCAGCATGTAGGTCCCTTGAGAGATATCCAGCCTAGGTAGAGCCAATCCCGTGAGGATAAAGCTAAGTACACAAAAGGAACATTTCTCGCCTTTATTATTTTAGAGTTGGATCGTAGAGTGGGTAATTGCATTGCTCACTATAGGAGGACAAACCTGCCCCAAGGCATATTTGCCGAGATTTTCATGAACAGTGTTTTTACGAAGCAAGCGGGGCATTTTCTTTTCCAAGCTTTTCTTTAAATTATTGACTTGTTTTTTCTTTTATATACTCTTAAGCATCACTAACACCTTTTCTTGTTTTCTTATTTTCCTTTCATCTCGTCGCAACATCATGCATTCTCACGCATTTCGTAGGATTTGCCAGATTACAATCGGGATATAAGATGCTCGATTAAGTCCCAAGATCGAAACCTTTTTAAAGCTTATTCAAGTATCTTTTGTTCCCATTGTCCTATGGCAAATGTCTAAATATTTTATCTATGTACATATTCCATTCAAATATAATAATGCAATTAGTCATGTTTAATTTGATATAATTTGTCATGCATCATAGCATCATTTGCAAGAATTGGAGATTTGACCACATTATTAAAGAGGTTTCTAATTCATGGTTCCGTTCTAAAGGTTTTAAGATAGCTCAACATCCACAACACCGGTATTTCACGCGGTCAAAAGCTAGAGTAATGGCAGGACATACTAGTGAAGAAGTTGAGGAACTGAAGCGTGATAGAGATGAGATAAAGGAACAGTTGAAACAAATGATGTAAATCTTGAACAAACTGACTGGGACTTTAGATACTACACCAAAAGAGGGAACAATGAATCAGAAGGCAGATGATTCTGGTCGAAAGGTTGATGTAGGTAGCAACTCTAAGAACAATGGCAAGGCACCGGCTGATTTGGTTGACAATACGCCATTGGGGTTCGTCTATACACATACAGTACCATATTATGCTCATCCCGGTACTTCTGGTGGGGCACCTATGTCCCATATGCCCCCATTAAGAATCCAGTATACTATGACCCCGGGACACTCATGGTTCAGCAAGGTATGCCAACGTGGGTTACTAAGAAGAAGGATGATCCGATTGAGGAGAACAAGCGCAAGTTGAGTTTGATGGAGGAATGGATCCGTGGGTTAGAAGGATCTAACAGTTATTACAGACTTGTTGATACCTCAGAACTTTCTCTAGTAGATGGTCTAATAATACCACCAAAATTCAAGACCCTAGAATTTGAGAAGTTTGATGGAAATAGGGATTTTCCTAACAACCATTTGAGGAGCTACACTAGGAAAATGAGTCCCTATGCGAAGAATGAGAAGCTTATGATTCACTGTTTTCAACATAGCCCAGCGGGGACAGCTTCCATATGGTATAATCAGCTTGATAGGCATCATATTCGTTCTTGGGATGATCTTGCATAGGCCTTCCTCGATCAATACAGGTATTTAGTTGAACTGGCCCCAACCAGAGAGACCTTGAAGGTAATGGAAAGGAAGCCTACTGAGAGTTATACAGAATTTGCTCAGCGATGGAGGGATAAGGCGGCCCAAATTAGGCCATCAATAGAGGAAACATAAATTTCAGGTCTTTTCATCGACACTCAAAAGTCCATCTTTTATGAAAAATTATTCAACATGTCAAGTGAACCTTTTGCAAAAATTGTGGTGATAGGGCAGAAATTGGACAATAGTATCAAATCAGGAAGGATCACTGTTGTGGATGAATCTAAGAAAGGACAGGTCGGGAAAAAGAAGGAAGAAGTCAATAATGTCAACCAGGAGCCCTATAAACCTTATTATCCACCCCCAACATACAGTTACCCTCAGTATAGCCAGGGCACAGCCAACTACTATCGCCCACCCATACCAGTCCAACCTTCCTACCATGCTTAATATGCACCACCTCAAGTCTATCCTTACAATTATCAACACTCAGGAGACATCAATGCAGTTGGAGGAGCACCATTTCGTCCAAGATCATCTAATCCTCCTCCAAGTTTTACACAGCCATCACAACAGAAAGCTCCAGCTTACTTTCCTGTGAATACAGGTCCGGAAAAGAACAAAGTCCTCATTGACCCAATTCCATACACTTACACTGAGCTGCTACCTCAATTGCTCCAGCAAAACTTACTGCAAAGGTTGCCTTATGCTAATCCCATACAACGTCCAGTACCAGCATGGTATGATGCTAAAGCCCATTGCGATTATCACTCTGGGACCGAGGGGCACACAACAGAAAATTGTTGGAGGTTGAAGTATGCTGTAGAAGAATTAGTAAGGTATGGAAAGCTAAGTTTCGGCAATGTTGCCCAAGTTAATCCTCTGCTAGATCACGGAAAAGCCCAAGCAAATATGGTTGAAACTGGAGAGATCATCAAACGGAAGGTATCTGAAGTAACCACTCCTCTTAGCACAGTTTTTAAGGCTCTAGTGAAAGCGGGAATGATTGAAATAGGGGAATTTGGAGATGGGGAGCTGGAGGAAGTATGCCCATATCATGGTACCGTGCATCGGGTCTGTGAGTGCCCAGAGTTCAAAGGAGAAGTGCAGAAGTTAATGGATGAGCGACAAATTGAGTTCTATGTGGAAAAGCCAGTCAAGAAAGTGAGCATGACAGTTAAGGAACAGCCTGAACCTTTGGTTTCGATCCCATCAATGAAGAAACAAGCTATCCAAGGATTATTTACTGAAGTACCAATACCGGTGCAACAAAGGTCAGCAGCATTCGTGGTTGTGTCATCCCCACAATCACTCACTTTTACGGATGACCACCAAGTATCCAAGAAGCATGGGCATAGTTTTTCTACATTGTCTGGGGAGTGTAGTTCAACCATTGTGATGGGTGTTGGCCAAATGACAAGAAATGGGAAAATGGATTTGCAAGGATATGATGGAGTTCTGAAGAAGATAAATGAGGAATCACACGGATCCATTACTAGTGCTATGGTTGAAAACTTTCCAGAAGGAGATGAACACCTTGGATAAGCTAGTTGGTTCCAAGAGTTGTGTCAGATAGTTGAGTGAAGTATGACAGTAGTTTTACTTTAGTAGAATGGAGCTGTAATAACTTTCATCCCGACACTTATGCCTAAGAGTAATGGTGAATAGTTCTATGTTGGGCTTTCTTTTGCATGCATACTATCATACATGTTTTCTTTTTATCATGAGTAATGAAATAAAGTGCACTCCAGAAGTTTAAATAAGTCCTCATTCTCTCTACTATTTGCTATTTATTCTGCTCTTAGTATATGTATATATTTTACTGTTCAGGCCAACTGACAATGAATGCAAAGACACTCAAGACGAGCCAGGGTTCAATGATGAAAAATGCTAATGAACTCGACCATGAAGACACTGAGGATCAGGCACTACCCTCAGACCTTTCAAGATTAAAACAGATCCATTCCATAAGGGATCCACAAAGCTGATAAACACTGGGCACGAAGGAAGCCACGATACAGGTCATCCTCGCCAGTTGGCAAGATTCTCTTTCAAAAAACTAATTCCCACTCCAAAAAAAAATGAAAAATGATGAATGAAGGCACCTGGAATATTAGAGAGTCATGGTTTTCAAAAATGCTTTTTTCAAAAATGTTTTTTCAAAAATGTTTTTCAAAAGAGAGTCATGGTTTTCAAAAATGATTTTTTTTTTCAAAATGTTTTCTTCAAAAGATGTTTTTCAAAAGAGAGTCATGGTTTTCAAAAAAAAAAGTTTTTTTTCCAAGATGTTTTTCAAAAATAATTTTTGAAACTCGTTTTCACGAGGAAGCTCTTCAATGAAGATATCCAATCTTGAAGTGATAAATGGCTTTCTTTCATATTCCCTTCACTTGTAGAAAAATATCCATTGTTGTTCCCCTTTGAGCCTAATTAATTTCTTTTCAATAAACCCTAATCAAGGATCACCCTCCACACTGGAGGGCAAAGGTGAAGAATGATCGGCTTCGAAAGAAAGGGCTTGCACTCAACATCAAATGGGGCATCCTGATAGTAATTGAGTCCACTCCATCAAGAAATTCAAATCAAAGGTCAATAAAGTTCAAAAAAATAATGAAATGAAATTAAAATAAAAAGAAAAAAGATAAAGAAAGAAAAAAAAAAAGAGTGAAAAGAAATTGAAAAGTATAGGATGGAGCAAAGGACAATTGGTATAATAAGATCCTTCACATGATAAAAGTGATCCTTGATTCAAACACCCTTAACATTTTTGAGCCTTGATATCCTTTCTTTGGCAACCATGAACCCTAGCCTACGTTACGTGCCTAATAAAAGTCCATCTTTGGTCGAATGAGGATAGTCGAGAAGAGATTTTTCCTTAACAAAAATGATCCTTTTTGCAAAATATTTTGGTCAAAACTTTTGAAAGGAGTTCTCGAGTCAATTAGGAGTTTTCAAGTGCAAAAAAAAAAAGCGCTCTAGGGTGAAAACCCAAAAAGGGCAGTCTAGAGCAAGAATGAGAATTCTATGAGCCATCGTGGGAAAATAATGGAATAAATAGACAAGTTGAGATTAAAAGCATCCAAAGAACAATTCAAAGTGGAAAAGCGCAAACAGTGGAGAATGTACTTCAACAACATCTCTTAAGGTCGAAAGGGTGAGGGTCTGGTCCAGACTGAGTCGGGAATAGTAACACCAAGACTTGTTTTTGAGAATCCTTTGGCGTGTCACCAAATCGTCGTCGGAGTATTCATCGTCATGAGGCGCTATCTTCCACATATATATATTTTTCTTTTCTTTTTCTTGTACATATACTATTTATATATTTCTCAGTAATACTGACTTCTGAATACTTGCACTTCATTTCATCACTGATCATAAAGGGCGAATATGTATGGAACTGTTCACAAAACATTCAAATAGGAGATAGAAAGAGGCAAGCAGTCTTGGGGCAAAAGAATAAAAATAAAAGCAGATGCCAATCAAAAAGGGAATTGGGGCATGAAGCAAGAGAGTAGGGGCAGACTGAGACAAGATAGGACGGGAAATAGGAGAAGTAAAGCCTACGGAAAGCCGATATCTAGTTCAACAAGCAGCAATTCAGTGGAATGTAAGGTGTTTAGGGATTGGACAGAATACATTGGGAACCATGCGGAACCATGAATCAATGAATGAAAGAACTTTAAAACATGTCATACATATTGCATTAGCATCCATTTCGCATTGCATCGTGAGGCATTTCTAACTTGCATCAAAGCATTTTTGAACAGATATCGTCAGGGATTTCCACGGAAAGATTTCAACAATCAGAGCTCTTCGTCAAGACAAGGTTTTTGAATGATCTTTAAATGCCTTTGGGGCATGTCTTCCAAATTAATTTTCAATTAGCTTCAATTCTTCAATCCTTCAATGCTTCAATATATATCAAAATAATCTCTTTCTTCAACTATCCCATGTTTCAAATCTTCCATTATTCAGTTCTTCAATACTTCAATTTATCTCTTCGACTCTTTAACTATTCAATACTTCAATTTATCTCTTCGACTAATTATTTAATTCTTCAATTCTTCAATACTTCAATACTTCAATTTATTTCTTCAATTCTTCAATTATTTATTGCTTCAATCCTTCAATTACATAAAGCTTCAACTCTTCCATTCACTTTCAATGACCCAGGGTGGTCTTTCTTCGTTTCTTCAATTATTCAATACTTCAATTTGCTTCAATGATACATGGTGGTCTTTCTTCCGTTCCTTAATTATTCAACTCCTCAATTCCAAATCTTCAATGCTTCAATTTCAATTCTCCAATGTTTCTTTCAATTCTTTAATGCTTCAGTTTCAATATTTCAATGCCTCAATTTCAGTATTTCAATGTTTTCAATTTCAATTCTTCAATATTTCAATGCTCCGATTTCAATTCTTCAAGTTCAGTCCTTCTATGTTTCAATTTGAATTCTTCAAATTCAGTTCTTCAATTTCAATACTTCAATGCTTCGATTTCAATATTTCAATGTTCCAATTTCAATTCTTCAAATTCCAAATTTCAATGTTTCAATATTTTAATTCTTCAAATGCTTCAGGTTCAATTCTCCAAATTCAATCCTTCAACTATTCAATCCTTCAATTGTTCAATGCTTCAATTTACTTCAATGACCCAGGGTAGTCTTTCTTCAATTCTTCAATTATTCAAATCAATTCTTCAATGGTTCAATTTGAATTCTGCAAATTCAAATCCTTCAATGTTTCAAATTCAATTCTTCGATGCTTCAATTTCAATTCTTCAAATTCAATCCTTCAATTTCAACTTCAATTTCGATTCTTCAATACTTCAATTTCCATTTTCCAATATTTCAATTTCAATCCTTCAAATTCCAAATGTCAATGCTTCAATATTTCAATTCTTCAATTTCAATTCCTCAAATTCAATCCCTCAATGTTTCAATTATTCAATGTTTCAATGCTTCAATTTCAATTCCTCAAATTCAATCCTTCAATTGTTTCAATTTCAATGTTTCAATTCTTCAATTTCAATCCTTCAATGTTTCAATTTCAATATTTCAATGCTTCAATTTCAATTCTTCAATCATTCAACGCTTCAATTTGGTCTTTCTTCAATTATTCAATTCTTTAAATTATTCAATTATTCCATGTTTCAATTCCTCAATTATTCATTGTTTCAATTATTTAATTCTTCAATTCTTCGGTATCTCAATTTTCATTTCAGAAGTAATCTAGGGTGGTCCCTCATCAAGATTTCAAATTACTTATTTAAAACCTTCCAATAAAACGGATGTCTACGTCTTTGCGTGCTTCCCAACTCTCAGAAAGCATACAAATTACTCTTTTGCACACTTCCCGACAGTTAAAAAGCACGCAAAGAAGGGCAGCTGTAGACACCCATTTTTGTCCTATATCCTTCAGTCTAAATTGATTACCTTATTGTCCCATATTGCATAAGGAAAAGAAAATAAAAGAGAAACAACAAAAAAAAGGAAAATGAGCTTTGACTAAATTAACATCCTTTTGCTATCCTACTGCCACGTCCATAATTCTTGGCGAGCATCCTTTTCCTAACCTGCAAAAGATAAACACAAGATATATTCAAAAGAGAGCACCAAGAGAAATCATGTGTGGTCAAATACTAAAGAAAAGCTTGCATGCAAGGAGGGAATCAATAAGTCAATGGGAGATGGAAGATGCTCAAAACAGGCGGTTTGCAACCATAGGATCATATAGAGACAAAAATGGACAAAGTTGTAACAAGATTGCACACAACAAAATTAGCATAGTACCACCACAGAGGATTCAAACCTATAGAGGTAAAAGGTAGTGTAATATGACAACGAAGCAGATGATCACAGCCCTTTCACTAGGACAATCAGAGGATTCGGTACAACATAATATGGTGTACTCACAGTCTAAATATGGTTCAGATCCAAGCAAAATAGTCACAAGGAAGCCTATGAATAATGTAATGCAATCAAAGGGCAGCAGTACAATATCAAATAAGCACTGGCAAATGACAAATAGAGCAGATGATTCCCAACTCCAATTTCATTCGAAACAAAGGAAAGAGAGAAGAAACTTCACCGTCAGCACACACACAATTCATAAGGAGACAAAAACAGAAAATTTCACTCACATTCACACCCTGGGTACAACATCTTCTACCTGCAGAGAAGACAAAAAAGGAAAATTAGCATTAAAACAGAAAAAAAAGAAGGCCCTTTGATTAAAAAGAAACCCACGGTTGGGATCAAGCATGAAAGGCATATAAGTATCACATTTTCACCAAGGGAGGAGGAGGACACAGTTTTCAAGAAAAAACCCTAGCAGCTAAGAAAAATTTTCTCCAGTGTTCATCTTCGAAAAAGCCCTTCCTTTTTATATATTTCTAGTAGCTACCCAAATCCTTCTACAATCAAATACAGAAAACCCAAAAATAGTTTCATTTTTATTTTCCTATCAACAAGAACCCACTTTTCTTTTCCTAGTTAGCATTTAACAACAAAGAAAACTCCAAAAATTGATAGTTTCATGTTCCTAGTTAACATCAACAGAAAATCAGAAAAAAGAAAAAAATAATCAAGACCTTTCCTTTCAAAGCTTTACTATTCCATTAGTTTTTCTCTTCCGTTTGTCCCTTTGATTTTCGGTTTCCCCTCAAGAAAAATACAAAAAAAATGTTAGGTTCCCTTATGCAAAAAAAAAAAAAAAACGTTAGGTTAGGATTTGGGGCTTTTGAGTTTTAGGCTTTGTTTCGTAAAATTTTTTCGGTCAAAAGAAAGCCAAAGGGGTAGGGAAATACATACCTTGAAATCAAGCAAGTCCAACGGTGAACTTTTGAGATCGGAGCACTCAAAGTTGGTTCGGATGAGGCCTATTTGAGACACATCGAGGCGATTTTTGGGAGAATCAAAGCCAGATCCGGAACGAGGAGGACGAGAGCAAGCTCCTTGCTGATTTTCTGCGTCACCGGCAACTCCGACGCGGTGGCCATAGGCGGCAGCGACGGCGGTTGTGACTTCCGCTGAGGCAGAGAGAGAGAGAGGTGAGAGAAGGTAAAGCTTTAAGCCTTAAATCTAAATTTCTGTTTACTTGGTATATATATGTGCAATTTTCGGTATTTATTTATTAAGTATGCCATGTTTATTCCATGTTTAAGTAGGTCCCTCTTAATTATTGAAATACTCTTATGGTTTTCATACTCGTGCAAGTCGATCCCGGTTTTTGATTCGATTAGTCTGTAATTTTGTTTCAGTAATTAAATTATTGCCTAACTCAATTAGTCTGTAATTTTTGTTTATTTCCTTAGGACAATTCAGAAATTAGATCTAATTTAGTAATATACGAAATAGAGTTAATTCGATACAGTAAAGGTGGGAATTAATTTGGTAATTGTTAGAAATTGGGGCAGATTTAATTCAAGAAGTCAAACTAGCCTTGGATTGAGGAACGTGTAATAATTAGTAATCAAGAGTCCAGGATTTGGCTTTTAGCCTAGGAATAAAACGATTTAAAATTATTGCAAACAGTTAGAAATTATAACTCAACTTGGGTAGAAATATACTAGGGTATTTGAAGTGTTTTGCGCCTTAAATTTGTTTGATGGGCTTTTTCTTGAATGGTTGTAGTGGGCCTCTTTAGCATATGTAAGTTTGGGCTTTTAAATGGATAATTGAACCTATCTTTCTATGTTGAGCTTTGTTTATTTATTTTGGGCTTTAGCATGCTTTAGTGGGTTTTTGTCTTTCAATTTTAATGTGATTTTATATGTGTTGGGTTTGGCTATTGTATTTGGGTTTTAGTTTATCCTTTAGGCCTTGTACTTAATTAGCAACTTGGGTTTGTTTGATGTTTGGGCTTAGGGCCTTATTCATTTTTCTAATTTCAATTAAAATAGGTTTCTTAAGATTAAATAAAACGAGATGAGTAGCCCGCGCTGGCGCGTCGGGCGTCTTTTTATTTTATTTTTTATTTTTTTTGCTCTACGTGCAATTCATCCTTGAATCAAATATGGTTTTATTGGTCTTTTATATATTTAATACATAAATATAGTTTCTTTCTTATCTAGTCTTCATTCGACAATCATGTCCTGTTTTTAGCTCTTGCTCTTTTGGCATTTGGAAATCAGTAAAACAATTAGAATGACAGTTATATAAAAGTCCAATGATAGGAATGGTGGTTCTTATCAAATATGGTATGGTATGTTGCGGCTACCTCTAATGATCTTATAACTCTAAGTATCCAATGAGCTCTTGGATTTGAAGTCTTTGATAGGTTAATTATAAATTTGAATAGCTTTAGCCATCAAATTGTATATGTAATGGAATGATTGTTAATTATTTACTTAAAATAAAATATCATTCAATCCTTGAATCAAATATGGTTTTGTTGGTCTTTTCTATATGATGGTTATATAAAAATCCAAAGATAAGAATGATGGTTCTTATTAAATTGTATATGTAATGGAATGATTGTTAATTATTTACTTATAATAAAATATCATTCAACACTTAAAATGAATGAAAGTTGAGTAGAAAAATGATTGTATCATTTTTCCTTTTAATCATCTTTTTTATAATCTTCTTGTCTAATCAAAAAATGAGGATGAAGGGGAATAATAGGTATGTAGGCTAATGTCATCAGTAGGCTTGAATATTGAGAAGCATAATTCCCTTTTAATCATTTTTTTTTCTAATCTTCTAGTGTAATCAAAAAAATGAGGATGAAGGATTTTCAAAAAAAAAATGAGGATGAAGGGGAATAATTAGGTATTAATTAGCTATTATTCCCTTTTAATATATTGAATTTATTCATTATTAATTAACTATTAATTAATTAGATATTAATTAGCTATTAATTAGATATAGTATAATGGATTAAGGTGGGGCTCTAAATTAATATGTTAGATGTGAGAAATTACCAAAATGGGGCGATAAGGTGGCACCAGGTTAAAAGTTGAAAGGGCTTGTTAGTAATTTCTATAGGGGACAAAAATAATATGTAGTATATATATTTGAACTTAGAAATTAAGCAAGTTTCATATGCATCCATATTTAAATTTCGTACTTATTGTTGTTGCCATGATCATGAGACTAAAATTAAAATGACTCCCGTGAAGGGAAAGGAGGGCGGCTCATTCATGCGTGTCTGAGTTTGCTCGCCTTCTCCCAGAGGCTTGGAAATTTCCTGAGGTCGTTTACCATTTATTGGGAGGCGGCCAAAGGTGTTCCTCGTATAACTGATGGGTAAATTAAACTCAAACTAAAGTTTCATGCATCATTTGCATTCATGCATCTAGAGTTAGACTTAGTAAATTTTCAATTAATAGTTAAAGAAAATCCAAAAAATGAAATTGAAAATGAAAAAGAATAAAACCATTTTCTTCAAAATTAAAAAGAGTTAGTGCTTGAGAATTGTTCTCTTTTAGTTTTCCAAGATAAAAAAAAAAATCAAAAAAGGCAAATTGGGTCTTTCAAAGTTAAATGAAAAGGTTTTCCAAAAAATCCAAAAAAATCAAAAATTCAAAAAAAAAATCAAAAAAGGAATTTCATTCAAAGTTTTCAAAGTGTTCAATTTAGCTCTTTTCAAATTGGGAAAGTTTCCATCAAGTTTTCAAAACATTCAAACAAGTTTTTTTCAAATTGAGTCGTTTTAACGGTAAGTTTTAAAGAAAATTCTCATCATGAGGAGGCCAAAAAGAGAACAAATAATAAAAGGGGAAGTCCCCAACATTCCTATTTCAAAATCCAAAAACTATTTTTGCTTGCTTGTTCGCTAAATTTCAAAAATTAATAAAATTTCTTAAGGGCATGAAAACATTTAGGAATAAAGACAACCAGTAATAGAAACCCACAGTGAATTCTAAACTAGTCAGTGTCGTCTTTTGATGGGCGTCGTGGGGGTGCTAATTCTTCCCCACACGTACCCGACTCCCGAACCTTTAAGACTCTGGTTAGAAGACCGTTTATTAGGTTTAGTGTTACCTTCGCCAAGCATCGGGTTAACATTAGGCTTAATAATCTGATAGGTGGCTAATCACACCTAGGCAAAAAAGATTAGTGGCTACTCCCCATAGTTTTCAGTAGTTTTTCCCTGTAGTTTTTAAGTCGTTCAGCGGTAGGGTTCGGTACCCCCCGGACCCGGGACGTTGCGACAACATGCTAAATGGAGCGAGTTCATTGAAAGTTTTCCTTATGTTGTGCGATACAAACAAGGTAAGGAGAATGTTGTAGCCGATGCTTTATCAAGGAGGTATGTCTTACTTTCCATGCTTGATTCTAAGTTTCTTGGATTTGAGTATATTAAGGAATTGTATGCTAGTGATGTTTCTTTTGGTGAAATCTTTAAAGCATGTGAAAATTCCGGATTTGGAAAGTATTATAAGCATGATGGATTTTTGTTTAAGGAATCTAGATTGTGTGTGCCTTCTTGTTCTTTACGCATCTTGCTCATGAGGGAATCGCATGAAGGGGGTTTAATGGGTCACTTTGGAGTTGATAGAACATATGATATATTGCATGAACGCTTCTTTTGGCCTAAGATGCGACATGATGTAGGGAAGTATGTTGCTAGTTGTATTGTTTGTTTGCAAGCTAAATCTACTTCTAAACCTCATGGATTGTATACTCCTTTGCCTATTCCTCATGAACCATGGACTCATATTAGTATGGACTTTGTGTTAGGTTTACCTCGTTCTAGGAGAGGTAAAGATTCTATCTTTGTGGTTGTTGATAGGTTTTCTAAGATGGCACACTTCATTACATGTACTAAAACGGATGATGCCATTAATGTAGCTAATTTGTTCTTTAAGGAAATTGTTAGACTACATGGAATGCCTAGGACGATTGTGAGTGATAGAGATGCTAAGTTCTTAAGTCACTTTTGGAGAACTTTAAGGGCTAAGTTGGGTACTAAGTTGTTATTTTCAACTACTTGTCATCCTCAAACCGATGGTCAAACTGAAGTAGTTAATAGGACTTTTTCAACTTTACTTAGGGCTTTAATTAAGAAGAACTTAAGAACTTGGGAGGATTGTCTACCCCATGTTGAATTTGCATATAATAGAAGCATACATAGCACTACTGGATATTCACCTTTTGAAACTGTGTATGGCTTTAATCCTTTAACCCCATTGGATTTGTTGTGTTTACCTTTGAGTGTGCAAGTCGACATGGATGGACAAAGGAAGGCCGAATATGTTAGGGAACTTCATGCTAGGGTTCGAGCTCAAATTGAGAAGAAAACACAACACTACATGAAGAATGCTAACAAAGGACGCAAAGAGATCATCTTTGAACTTAGAGATTGGGTTTGGTTGCATCTAAGGAAGGAAAGGTTCCCTGAAAAGAGAAAGTCTAAGCTCTTACCTCGTGGTGATGGTCCATTCCAAGTCTTGGAGAGGATCAACAACAATGCCTACAAGCTACATCTTCCAAGTGAATATGGCAATGTAAGTGCTATTTTTAATGTTTCAGACTTATCCTTGTTTGATAGTGATGCAGATTTGAGGACAAATCCTTTTCAAGGGAGAGGGGATGATGTGCCAAGGGCTTATCATGGCATAGAAGAGCACAATGGAGCCAATGGAGATCATGGCACGGATAAACTTGGAGATGGCTCGGATATTCTAGAAGCTTCCATGGTTGATCCCGGTTTCAAAGGAAGCATGGAGGAGCATGGAAGAGATGCCATCGCACAAGACTCACCATGGCATGGGGGAATCGCATGTGGTCGGCCAAGGCATGGGCCAATCGCACAAGGCCGGGCACAATCTGGGCTAGACCGGCCATTTGATCCTTTAGCCATTCCATCCGGGCCAATGACAAGGGCACGGGCTAAAAGGTTCAAGGATGCTTTATTGGGCTTGGTAAGAACTCATCTTGAAGGTTTGAAGTCCATTGAAGATCAATTGGAGAGCATTGAAGACATCAAGCCATGGAATATTCCCAACGATTCCAAGACATGTACCTTGCTTGAAATCGTTGCGCATTAGGGTTCTCATTGTGTAATTTGGCCAATTGGGCATTTATTCTATCTTAGTTTAGTTAATTATTTAGTTTGGACCTTGATTAGGGTTGGACCTTGTTTAATTAAAGTCCAATCCTCATCTATTTTCCTATTGGTTGTATTTTAGGATAGTTTCTAGATTCATCTATGTATGCCGCCCTTATAGGATTAGGATTTGGGTTTCGAGTAGGTTATGCGCCAACCCCTCCCCTATATAAGGGCTCTTATATCTCTTGTAAACATAAGTTGAGTTGATTAATAAAGTTGAGGTTTTTACACCCAAATTGATTATCTTAGCTTCATTGTTCTAGTTTGAGCAAACTTAGGGTTCTTCAATCTTGTATTCCTAGCAAACAATTAGGTTGTGATTGCTTAATTGTTTGTGAATCTTGTGATCTTAGGTGTTCAATTGCAGGTCGAATTGAGGGTCTAAGGCCGACGAACGAAGGAGGATTTACTTGGTGAAGATTGTCGATATACAAGTCTAGAAGTTTGGTGATTCAAGTTGATCTTTAGCGGGTCTCAAAGGTGGATTTGGACCGATTACAACTAGATTCGTATCACAAAATTATAAGAATAGAAATCTCACCATAATCAATTGATTAAATTCACCAAAGGATTAGAAGTATTAAGGGTTTAGCTACTCATGGACTTGGGAAAATCCATGAGAGACATAAGAATACTTACAGAACTAGAGAGAGGGGCGATATCCTCCCTTGAAAACCCTAGGTTTGTCGCATCCCTCTATGGTTAGAGAGGGTGTCGACTTCCCCTTCTAAAACTAGAGAAAACTAAACTAAAGAAAGGTAGAAAAAGAGAATTATGTGTATCTATGATGTGTGTAAAGTATGTGATTTGTGATACAGGAGGTGGCTATTTATAGTGAGTAATAGGGGTAGGACGGTTTAGGCTTGACTTGGTCTCCAAGTTGGATTAGATGTCTTCCTAGAGTAGAATCCAAGTCAAAATAGGATTCTGGAATTTTCTGGATTTCTGCAGAAATTTCAACGGCAGACTCGGGCTTGAAGATGGCAGAATTGGGCTTTGAACTTCAAAGGAAAACTGTAGGGCTCGGAATTAGCTTTCCAACGGCTACTCATGGGCTCAAAACGGACATCTGAGAAGAAAGTTATGGCCTTTCTACCGAGACTGCGCTGAAACCGGGATTAAATCGCAAATCTGCGGGAAATTGCGGGATTTGAATATTCCTTTGGATATTAAGCCCACAAATTGAGATTTTAACTCCAATTGTTGACTTATATGGGCTAAGTATTATCCCATATAAATTATCGAAAAATCCTTAACTTCCGGGCTTCTTCTGGGCTTGGCTTCAATCCTTTGCAAATAAACTCCAAATCTTCAATTCTTACTTCTTGAATTAATTCTTCAATTGTCTTCAAATCTTCAAAATATTTTCAAGAAATCTTCAAACACGAACTTCGAATCTTCAAATCCATAGTTGAGTAAAAAGTCTCCAAAATAGCTCCAAAAAGAGTGAAAAACAATAAGTTTTCACTTTTCTTATCTTCAAGTCCTAAAAACACAAATACTTGCAAAATAGGGTAAAAACACATATAAAAGTGGCAAAAAGTATATAAAAATAGCTATAAAAATATGCATAATTTTAGCTCGATCAATCTTCATGTTTCCTTGCAGCCCATGCACATCCTTTCCTTACTCTCCATTGTCATCTTCAAGTCGATGATAAGTCCTTGGTGCATCATTCACTCCATGATTAGCCTTGGGCGCATCACCTTATGAAGCCTTTCAACTTCCTCTTTAACTTTAAGAATGCCCTCATTTGCCTTCCTTCTAGGAGGTTGTTGATAAGGGCGGTATCCATCAATGATTGGGAGTCGGTGCTCAACAAAATCTCGACTTAAGCCAGGCATTTCATCTTAGTCCCATGCGAAACAATCTTTATACTCCTTCAACAGTACGATGAATCGCGTCTTGTCTTCTATAGCCAAAAGTTGACTTATATAAACTGGCCGGTGCTTGTGGTCGGTGCCAAGATCAACTTCAAGTATAGGATCTTGTACTTCGGCTTTGAGATCATCTAACTTCATGGGTGCACGGTCAAGCTCATGCATGGTGATCTCATCTTGATATTTATTTTGATTTTGAAAAGTCGCATTAGCAATTGGGGCGGCTAAGTCCTCTAGGTAATGTAGTATTTGTTTTAGTGCATAGGCTGACAACTTTTTCAAAAGGTTGTTGGCCACTTTTACTCTTTCTTGGTGTGAATTCATGGAATCTCCTCAATGATATGAGAACAAGGAAGTGGCCTATAAGGGATTATAGCATTTGGCCGCACAAGATTTTCCATAGCCTCTTTCAAGGCATCTTTTTCAATTTCTTGTGTTGAAATCATTGGTACTGGTCGGCCATATTTGTCTTGGCCTATGAACCTAATTGGCCTAGTGCATCCATCATTAAATCTCACATCAACTGCATGATACTCAACTTTGAATGGTCTAGAATCTGCCTTCACCACTTCAACTTCAGCGCCATTCCAAAACATGAGCATTTGGTGCATAGATGATGGTACACATCAATTGGAGTGAATCCAATCTCTTCCAAGCAAAGCATTGTAAGTCGAAGATGAATCAACAACAAAGAATGCTGAAATAGATGTCTTTGAGTCGATGGTGAGGTAGGTGGGCAAGATCCCCCTTGTTTCTTTTATGGTGATAGAAAAATCACTAACAGTGACATTAGATTTTATCAAGTCATCGGTGCACTTGCCAAGCTTTTTCAATGAAGAATATGGCAAAAGGTTAACTATTGCACCATTATCAAGTAGCACTCTGTTTACATGAATGCCATCAATATAAGCTTTGATGTACAAAGGTTTAATGTCAAAAGTAGCATGCTCATCTGGCTTAGTGAATTCTATAGTCTTGGTGTCATCATTGTTGCCCCAGAGTGTGCAACTTCTTTCAGAGGTAGTTGGATGATATCATCATCATTCCCTTGCGCGAGTGGCTTACTAAGATCCACTTTTTCTTCTATTTTTGCTGCAAAGGTGCAAGGCAAAGTGATAACGTTGCAATGAAGGTCTACAGTGAATTGTCCAAAGACAATGGAACCTTCAGATTTATCATTGAATTCTTCAGCTTGCATTGTTTCTCCTTCACTCATCATGTCATTTTCACCATTAAGGTTGGCATCATTGGCCAAATCATTCTCATTTGCACCAATTTTAGGACCATCAACGTCCTCACAATCTTCATTTTCATTTTCGTCCTTATGGATGGAGACTTACAGAGAGGTTATCCAAATCTTCTGCCCATTTGCGGGTAATTAGTGCAAGATGACGAGAAGCATCTTTGTTGATTTTGCTTCTTTCATTGGCAAGGTGATTTGCCTCTTCAAGGTGTTCTGCCTCCTTCTTTTAGAAAATGGCATGTCTTTCTTCCAAGTATGTTGTTTCAAGCAAGATTTCGGCTTCCAGTATTCTATGCCTCTTTTGATCAAATCTTCAACAAACATGCCTATTGAGATTTTGAATGATACCCATGGATCGACCTCTATCTTCAAATTCTCATAAGGACTTCGTCCAAAGTAAGCAGATAATTTCTTCTTTAACTCATTTTCACATGCACCATTCTCTGAATCATCATGGTGTGCACCATCGTTACTTTGCTCAATGGTGTTGTTGTCCATTGCTTGCACTGCTTGAACGACAAGTTTTCGGTAGAAAAGAATAGTTTCTAAGTCAAATTTGCCTTCTTGAGCTAAATAGTTGATATCAGGAATTTCATAGCCAAGAGGTATTTTGGTTAGAGCACTGGCCCTAGCATCAAGTTCGGCTTTTTTCCACTCAAGCCTCAATACTTCTTCACGCAATCTTGCTCTTTCACTCAAAACTTTGGCTTTCCATGGTTTGAAACCATTGTCCACCAAACCTTCAAGTTTTATTTCTGAAGTGATAAAGTATGGTATTACTTTTTCGGTTATATCCTCACCATCTTCATCTACTTCCATTGGAGCTTGCTCAATTTCCATTTCCTTTCTTTCTTTGGCTCTCCTCTGGAGCTCACGATGTCTCCAATTCTTTCTGTTTCTCTTAATGGGTTGGCTAGGGAACTTGGGATGTTGCACCCTTTTGTGCCATTTGGAGCTTTTTGAGTCGCCCTCACCATTCTTGGTCGAATGTTTTGAACTGCATGCTCCTCTCGGAGTGCAACTTCTTCTTTAACAACTGAAGTGTGACGTTCATCTTTCTTTTGATCCAACCAAAGCCTTATCTCATGCCCTGACCTTTTTGCACCAGGTTTGGTTGAATTTCTAGCCATTGGTTCATGCTTTAAAGATCTTTGGAATGGCTTTGTCTCAGATGGCACCATATTAGAAGATGATGGTGCGATTGCAGAAGTAGATGGCCTTTCACGCCATATTCTCTTTTCATGGTATGGAGAATATTTATCACGAACAAATTCTCTTGGTTTAGAGAATCTTTGTGCTTTTTACCTTGATGGTGCAATGTTTTCATCTTGGTTATAAGAATTTGGTTCATAAAAATTCCTCAGAGGCGCACTCTTTGGTTGTGGACTTCTAGGACAGACAAGATGCTCAAATTCATGAATGGGTGGAGGATACTCCAACTTTGTTCTTGGAGCTTTGAGCCTTAGCGCGACCGATTTTGGTGATAAAGGCCTATCAAGCTGAAATCCCAAAGGCTTTGTCTTAGTATTAAGATAGCAATACCTTTTCACTATGGTAACAAGATAACCAGTTTTATATTCTGTCTTAGGTGTGTCGCTACTTGCATGTTCCGTCACCTTTTTCGTCATATCTTTGCTATCTTTTTCCATAGCTGCACCCTTGGCCTTTTCTTCTCTTGTCAAACGGCCATCTTTAGGAAAGTTGATTGGTACCATGTGGATAGGTGCAGGAAAAGGATCCTTGTCAACTTGCATGTCCTTTTTAGGTGCTTCAGGGAACTTAAGTATTCCCCTTTCAATTTTTTCTTGCACTACATTTCAGAAAACGGTGCAATTATTGGTGGAATGCCTCCAGGAGTCATGATATTTGCAATATTCTTTTCCTTTGATTTCATTTGATTGAGGTAAGACGTGGCCTGGAGGAAGTTTGATCATTTGAGAGTTGTGCAAGAAATCAAAGATGTCATTCATTTTCGACACATCAAATGAATAAGTGCGGCCTCCATCATGTGGTTTCTTCTCTGCTTGGCGTTGATACATCATGGCAAAGCATTCTTGAGTCTGAAGATGTCCAATTCTAGCTTTCACCAAAGATGGAATTCAACAGGCTAGTCAGCCTTCACCTCAACTACACCAAGTTCATAATTATGCTGCTCTTAATAGTAAGTGCCATGAGATGAACTTCTTCTTCCGGACTCTTCACGGAGTAAAGTTTCGTATCGAGCAACTTTGGTTGTGATCAGACCAAAATATGCCATATTTTTATTGTCATTTTCCTATGTTTTTAGGTGAAGTTAAGCTGGATTATGCTTGATTATATCTTATAAAGGTCATGTTTGAATTCATAGGTATTAAAGAGATGAAAGTGCTAAAATCATGCATAATGATACTTTTTGGAGCTATTTTGATTGAATTGTGGCAGAAATGTTCAACTGGATTTTTAAAGGAAGATTTTGTAGATTCAACGTTCGTGATTGAAGAACCTTTGGAGCTGATTTTATGCTTAAGGAAGCCATGAAGAAGATTGCTACAAGTTTCCAAGGTGAAAAGATCAAGAACAAGTTCGATTGAGTCAAGACAAGAGAAGACATGCTGTTGAGTTACCAGTTGACCTGGGCGCATAGGCTAACTACCTAGGCGCTTGGGCATTCCAGCTGGGCGCCCAGGAGGAGTCTGGCTTGGTATCTTCTTATTGAAGCTACTCCAATTGCATCCGATTTCAGCGAGACTTTGGGAAAAAATTGAATTCTTTTTATTCGGATGTCCAAATGAGGTGACTCAAAGTGTACTGGAAAGCTAACTATGAGATCTACAACTTTTCTATGAAGTTTTAGTTCCAGTTTTGCCGTTTAAATGGACGAAAATACCCTTAAAGATGCTGAACAATAACAGTTTTGGCCTAGATTGCGATTTTCACTTAATTGAGCCCAATTACTTGAAGACATGCTCAACAGCCCAGCATGACCCTAGGGTTAGTTTAAGTTGATTCTTTTTTTTTTTGCTACATAAGAACAAAAAACGGAAAGCTAGCAGATACTACAGTCTTGGTGTGCCAATACCAAGCCGGTCTTCATTCACCAGGGTAAGAAGTTCATCGACCGCTCAGGGCAGATGAAAAGCCCATGAGCTGCATCATGAGCCAGCATCGCTAAACAATCTGCACAACGGTTACCTTCCTATAGATATGACGAATCTCTATAATCAAACCTCCCTTAATGATCTCCAAACAATCCCGTACAAGAGTATAGAAGGGATGAGAACTCAACATAGCATTCCTTAGAAAGTGAACGACGACTGCCGCATCCATCTCCACTATCAAAGGGACACATCCTTTTGCCTTAGCAAGCAACAAGCCTTGTCGCACACTCCAAAGCTCTTCCTCTAAGCTATTGGTAACTCCAATATTCAACATAAATCCCGCCACCCAGTTGCCTGCTACATCTCTAATTAAGCCACCTGCAGAGGCATGGTTTATTCCTTTTGATAATTGATTCCTAAGTCTTAGGATAATTTATTCTTGATGATTCTGAGTCGTAATTCTAAGGAATTGTTTTGAATATTAGGGATAACCCAATGTTGTTGAATGAAGTATGTTGATGTTTTATTCCTTTTGATAATTGATTCCTAAGTCTTAGAATAAATTCCAATAGGGTAAAATTGATGCTTGCCTAGTTTGACAATATTTATGCCAAATTCATGTTTTGTATTGATGATCCATATTCATATCGATTGTTTTCTACCAAAGGAAAGGAAGTAGGAGTATGTTTTTAAATTGATTGTTTTCTTAATTATTTCTCTAGTTTAATTTTACTTTGCTTTATTTTTAATTAATTGTTTTCTAAACATTGATTTTAAATGCCCAATTTCTTTTAAATTGTTTTTAAGATTTCTTAAGTGCATTTGAAGTGTTTTGTTTTCAATAATCGTTTCACCCTTCTCTGTGGGATTCGGCCCCTATTTGCTCTAGATATTTAGTAAGGTTTTGTGGGGATTTATCTTGTGATTCATTAACGAATGGTCACAATTTTGGCACCGTTGCTGGGGAAGGAAGGAAACAATAAAGAAGTTGAAGACAAAGCCACGCCAACACCTAAGATTCTCTTAAACTTAATTTTCATTTATTTTTGTGTTTATTTGCGTTTAAGTGTTTAAGTGCTGAATTTTCGTTTTAAGTTTTTTTTTCTAGGAGTTGCATGCCAACAACACGAAGTAGTTGTACTAAGGACTTAGATTTTGACCTTGAGCTAAAACGAACAATCTTCTTACGAAGAAAGGAGATTTCGACTAGACAACAAGGAAAGGGGTCGTCCCCACCAAGTTCTCAATCAAGTTCTCCACGTTCCACCGCTTCTTCATCATCATTGAAGCCACCATCTCCAAGAGAAGAAATAGCCGACAAGAACAATGTCGCCAGGACTCTGAGGGAGCTTGCTACCCCCAATGTTACTACTCAACATGTAGCAATTCAGTACCCAACCACAACAAAAATTTCGAGATTAAGTCTAGATTTATTCAGATATTGCCAAAGTTTCATGGTATGCTAGAGAAGATCCACATCGTCATCTCATTGATTTTCAAATTGCTTGTGCATCCACGAATGTACAAGGGATCTGAAGAGCAAGTTAAGCTTAGAACTTTTTCTTTCAGTCTTGTGGATCATGCAAATGATTGGTTGTACCTTTTACCTACTGGTTCAATCACCTCTTGGACGAGCTTCAAGAAGTTGTTTTTGGAGAAGTACTTTCCTGCTCATAAGGTATCAAGTATTAGGAAAGAGATATGCAGAATTAAGCAATGTCAAGGCGAGACAATGCATGAGTATTGGGAACGATTCAAGACATTATGTGCGAGTTGCCCCAATCATCAAATCACTGAACAATTGTTGATCCAGTACTTCTATGAAGGACTACTACCATTTGATAGATCTTCTATAGATTCTACAAGTGGAGGAGCTTTCATCGACAAGACTCCCGATGATGTTTGACCCTTAGTAGAAAATATGGCTGCAAACACTCAACAGTTTGGAACTCGAGAAGATTATGCACCAAGAGAAGGTAACGCAAGAAGAGTAAATGAAGTATCCACCCATTCTACCACATTGGTGCAACAAATTGAACAAACGAATCAACAAATTGCTATGCTCACTGATTTAGTCAATTCGAACTTTCCTAGTGTACCTAGAGTTTGTGGGATTTGTTCACAAGGGCATTAAACTGATAACGTATAACATACAGAATGAAACACATACCTGCCATCGCCTATTGGAGTTGCATGAAGCTCAGGACGTATGCCCATGGATTCTAAATCAAAATGAGTATTGATGGTATGTTTTATTTTCCCCTCAATGTCCGATAAAGTCCCCATTATATTCTCATATACATTTTTCTCGATATGCATGACCACCAAATTATGCCGTAATTTAAGTGTTCCCCAATATGGGAGTTGAAAAAAATTATTTTTTTCTCCAATTCCCCAACAATAGGATGTCTCCACGCTTTCTTTTCCTTGGATTTTTACCAAAATTCAACTATTTAATGAAAATAGTATTGTGAGAAAAATAAGGAAAACAATTAAGCTGAATACAATAACATACATAAACTGATATAAAACAAACTGCACTCGAGAAAACTGATTATATTGTTGAACAATATCATCTCCTGATAGTTGTTTTGGCGTCCTTCTATTTTCTCTGATATCATCAAATGCGTTAGCATTTATTCTCCAAGCTGACTGGTCAGTGAAAAGCGACGATGACCAAGATAGCATGTTTTACGTCCATTATGAAGCCTGCGAGAAGACGTTTCAAGATTGCACGTCGGACATGCTAACTTGCCTTTAGTGCTTGATCGGTCGTCAGCAAATCACAAGATAAATCCCCACAAATCCTTACTAAGTGGTTAGCGCAAGTAGGGTTCGAATCCCACAGAGAAGGGTGAAGCAGATATCAAAGACAAAACTTGATGCGCCCAAGGCTTATCATGGAGGGAATGATGCGCCAAGGACTTATCATGGACTTGAAGACAAGCATGGAGAGCATGAAAAGGATGTGCATGGGCTGCAAGGAAGCATGGAGATGCATGAAGATCATGCAGATATCGTTGAGCATGTTCCAAGCACCAAGAAGATGTCATTTGATCCATTGAAGATGCCATTAGGTCCGATGACAAGAGCAAGAGCTAAGAGATTCAAGGATGCACTCATGGGCCTTGTTCGAAGTCATCCTGATGATATGAAGACCATTCAAGTTCAATTGAAGAGCTTTGATGATGATTTGAGCAAGAAAACACCAATCAATTACAAGTTCATCACTTTGCTTGCTATTTATTCTATATGGCTGGATTGACATCGTGGCATGAGCCCATTAGCATTAGTTTGCTTTGTTTGGGCTTAATTCTATCTTAGATTAGCTTATTTTAAAGTTTGGATGTTATTTGGGTTGGGTCTTGTTTGACTAAGTCCAATCCTTGTTTAATTATGCTTTTATTTCCTTTTCCTAGTTAGGCTTGGACTAGTTTTTCCAAGCCCTTATGTTTGGACGAAAATTAGGGTTTTATTTTAGGATTTTGGTTCACCCTATCACTATATAAAGGGACCAACCCCCTCTTGTAAACACAAGTTAAGTTGATTAATAAAAGTTGAGGTTTACTCACCCAATTGATTATCTTAGCTTCATTGTTCTAGCTTGAACATACTTTAGTGTTTTTCAATCTTGTAGAGTCCTAGCAAACAATTAGATTGTTATTGCTTAATTGTTTGTGAATCTTGTGATCTTAGGTTTTTAATTGCAGGTCTAATTGGAGGTCTAAGGCCGACGAACGAAGGAGGTTTGCTTTGTGAAGGTTGTCGACATACAAGTCTAGAAGTTTGGTGATTTCAAGTTGATCTTTGGCGGGTCTCAAAGGTGGATTTGAACCTAACACAACTAGATTCGTATCAATTGGTAATCATTGCATAGGTTAATCATCTTCAATCGGTAAATCTATCCTTCTATTCATCTATCATCAAGTTTTTTATCCATCACATCCATCTAGTTGAAAAATAAAAAAAATCAGAAACTTCAAAAATTCATTGTGGATTCATCTTAACTCCGTTTGCTTTGAAATTTCAGATTTGGATCCCTTATGCCTTGTAGTTATATCAAAAAATATCAGAAAAATAAAAATAAATAAAAAAGTTTTCGATAAGAAACTTGTGATTTTTTTTCTGGGTTCGTTTGAAGTCGGAAAGCTTTGAAATTTTAGCTTTATACTTCTTTTAGTGTGATCTTTCTGGGAAAATATTGAAAAAATCAAAAAATCTGTGGTGTTATCGCAATTTTTCGGGTTCATAGATCTTATCAAGGTTATTTGGGGATTAGGGTTTGTTCTTGTGCAATTGATTCAATTGGTTGCAATTAACCATAATTGAGTGTTTGTTTGAGATTCTTGGGTTGCTTTTGCTGTGAATTGACATTTAATTTGAAGAATTTCAAGTTGAAACCCTATTGGAGACAAGTGGTACAAAATTGGATCTAAGTAGTACTAGGGTTTCTAATTGTTTGATTTGGTTAATTTGTGTTGTTTGATTGAGTTTTGTGCAGCAAATTTGGAGAAGGAAATAGACATAAGAAGGCTGCATAATTGGTTTGGTTTTGGTTTAGATCACTTTCCTTTGATTCACAAAAGTTTTGCTACTAATTGTTTGTTCCTCAATTAGGTCAAGAAAAGAAAGAAGTACTCTAATGAGTTGGTCTTATAAGGCCTATTAAAGCTAGTAAAAGGCATAATCTTGTGAGATCATCAAGAGAGTAGTGGACCGCCAATCCATAGGTTGAGTGCAAACACAAGAGCACAACCAAGGTATACACACACACACACTTGTGAGGATTTTTGCTACTAATTTTTGTTCTTTGTGTAGGTACAATGGGAGATAGACAAGATGGAAAAAATCAAGCCAACGACTTGGTTGCCATGTTGCAAACTATGATACAAAGAATGGATACCATGATTGATAAAGTTCAACGAGTAAAAGAGAGTTACACATCATCAAGTAGCTCATGGCAAACTCCTATCAAGAAAGATGAGAGAACACCAATCAAGGAGGAGAGTGTGAAAAAAGAGTTTGTAAGTCCCAAAACCGAAAGTAAGGGTGCAACAAGTTTATCATCTAAGACTCACATTAAGTGTAGTGAAGAAGAAAAGGGTGATTTTAGCTTAGATTCTAGTGATGATGGTGATGAGTTAGCTTCACTTAGTTTGTTTGCTAGGAGAATTTTGAGTGCCTATGTGAAAGGGGATGTTCAAAGGGAGAATTTGTTTCACACTAGATGCTATGCGAATGGTAAACCAAGTAGTGTGATTATAGATGGAGAGAGTTGTACAAACATAGTTAATGATTATTTGGTAAAAGAGTTACAACTACCTACTTCTAAACATCCTAAACCCTATAGCTTAGGTTGGTTCAATGATAGAGAGGAGATTAGGGTTAACAAACAAGTTTTGGTTACTCTTTCTTTGGGTAGGTACAAAGAGGATGTCTTGTGTGACGTGCTACCAATGCGAGCTTGTCATGTTTTGCTTGGGAAGCCTTGGAAATATGACAACAAGGTGAAACATGATGGTGAGACAAACAAGTACTCTTTTAAGTGTGGTAAGATTCCTATAAATTTAGTTCCTTTATCACTTCAAGAAGCTTTAAAAGATCAAATTAAATTGAGAGATGATGTTGCTAAATTGGATGTTGAATTTAGGGCTAAAGAAAAGAGTAAATCTGAACCTGAAATTGATGATTGTTTTGATGATAAAACAACCTTAGTTGCAAAGAGTGTTTTAGAAGTTGTTTGCGATGATACTAAACCTAATTTGAGTGTTGTTTGCGATGACACTAAATCTGTTTTGGATGCTAATTGTGATGTAAACAAATCTGTTTTGGTTGATCATACCATTGAAAATAGTAGTGTGATTATAGATGGAGAGAGTTGTACAAACATAATTAGTGATTATTTGGTGAAAGAGTTACAACTACCTACTTCTAAACATCCCAAACCCTATAGCTTAGGTTGGTTCAATGATAGAGAAGAAATTAGGGTTAACAAACAAGTTTTGGTTACTCTTTCTTTGTGCAAGTACAAAGAGGATGTTTTGTGCGATGTGCTACCAATGCGAGCATGTCATGTTTTGCTTGGGAAATCTTGGCAATATGACAACAGGGTGAAACATGATGGTGAGACAAACAAGTACTCTTTTAAGTGTGGTAAGATTCCTATAACTTTAGTTCCTTTATCACTTTAAGAAGCTTTAAAAGATCAAATTAAATTGAGAGATGATGTTGCTAAATTGGATGTTGAATTTAGGGCTAAAGAAGAGTAAATCGGAACCTAAAATTGATGATTGTTTTGATGATAAAACAACCTTAGTTGCAAAGAGTGTTTTAGAAGTTGTTTGCGATGATACTAAACCTAATTTGAGTGTTGTTTGCGATGACACTAAATCTGTTTTGGATGCTAATTGTGATGAAAACAAATCTGTTTTGGTTGATCATACCATTGAAAATAGTAGTGTGATTATAGATGGAGAGAGTTGTATAAACATAGTTAGTGATTATTTGGTGAAAGAGTTACAACTACCTACTTCTAAACATCCTAAACCCTATAGCTTAGGTTGGTTCAATGATAGAGAAGAAATTAGGGTTAACAAACAAGTTTTGGTTACTCTTTCTTTGTGCAAGTACAAAGATGATGTTTTGTGCGATGTGCTACCAATGCGAGCATGTCATGTTTTGCTTGGGAAACCTTGGCAATATGACAACAAGGTGAAACATGATGGTGAGACAAACAAGTACTCTTTTAAGTGTGGTAAAGTTCCTATCACTTTAGTTCCTTTATCACTTCAAGAAGCTTTAAAAGATCAAATTAAATTGAGAGATGATTTTGCTAAATTGGATGCTGAATTTAGGGCTAAAGAAAAGAGTAAATCGGAACCTAAAATTGATGATTGTTTTGATGATAAAACAACCTTAGTTGCAAAGAGTGTTTTAGATGTTGTTTGCAATGATACTAAACCTAATTTGAGTGTTGTTTGCGATGACACTAAATCTGTTTTAGGTGTTGTTTGTGATTACACTAAATCTGTTTTGGATGCTAATTGTGATGAAAACAAATCTGTTTTGGTTCATCATAGCATTGAAAACAGGACTGTTTTGGGTGAAATGAAGGAGATTTCTAGGAAAGTTGTTAAAGAGTGCATGTTAGCTACTAAGAGCGAGATTAAGACTGCTTTGCATGATAATTCTGTTTTGATCTTACTTTTTTTTGAAAATACACTTGTGAGTACTAACAACTTGGATGGAGAACTTCCAAGCAATATTATGTCTTTTTTGAGTGATTTTGTAGGAATTGGAGTTGTTTTGATGCAAGGAGGGAAGTCTGCAGCTTACTTTTGTGAGAAAATTCCTAGTGGATTGTCATCCATTAGAGGGATTGAACAACGTCCCGATGTTGTTCCAAACCAGCTCATTGAGAGCTTTCCATATGTGTTGCGATATAAGCAAGATTTGGCTCTGATACAAATTGATACGAATCTAGTTGTGTTAGGTTTAAATCCACCTTTGAGACCCGCCAAAGATGAACTTGAAATCACCAAACTTCTAGACTTGTATGTCGACAACCTTCACAAAGCAAACCTCCTTCCTTCGTCGGCCTTAGACCTCCAATTAGACCTGCAATTAAAAACCTAAGATCACAAGATTCACAAACAATTAAGCAATAACAACCTAATTGTTTGCTAGGACTCTACAAGATTGAAAAACCCTAAAGTATGCTCAAATTAGAACAATGAAGCTAAGATAATCAATTGGGTGAATAAACCTCAACTTATATTAATCAACTTAACTTGTGTTTACAAGAGGGGGTTGGTCCCTTTATATAGTGATAGGGTGAACCAAAATCCTAAAATAAAACCCTAATTTTCGTCAAACATAAGGGCTAGGGAAAAACTAGTCCAAGCCCAACTAGGAAAAGGAAATAAAAGCATAATTAAACAAGGATTGGACTTAATCAAACAAGGCCCAACCCAAATAACATCCAAACTTAAAAAAAAAGCTAATCTAAGATAGAATTAAGCCCAAACAAAGCAAACTAATGCTAATGTGCTCATGCCACGATGTCAATCCGGCCATTTAGAATAAATAGCAAGCAAAGTGATGAACTTGTAATTGATTGGTGTTTTCTTGCTCAAATCATCATCAAAGCTCTTCAATTGAACTTGAATGGTCTTCATATCATCAAGATGACTTCGAACAAGGCCCATGAGTGCATCCTTGAATCTCTTAGCTATTGCTCTTGTCATCGGACCTAATGACATCTTCAATGGATAAAATGACATCGTCTTGGTGCTTGGAACATGCTCAACGATATCTCCATGATCTTCATGCATCTCCATGCTTCCTTGCAGCCCATGCACATCCTTTCCATGCTCTCCATGCTTGTCTTCAAGTCTATGATAAGTCCTTGGCGCATCATTCCCTCCTTGATAAGCCTTGGGCGCATCAAAATTTTTCTAAGATCACTCAAAAGTAAAAGGGATTAAAAATACCAATTATAAAGAAAACAATTAATCCAAAAATAAAACTAAACTAAATTAAACCAAAGCTATGGCAAATGCTAAAGAAAACAATATTTAAAAGGAATACTTCCTTTCCAATGGTTGAAATCAATCAATTAAGATATGTTTCATCGACACAAATCATATTTATTTGATTAACATCATAAAAATAATTCCAGATCTAGTTTCACCTCAATGTTGTCACGGTCTTTAAGGATTACCAAGAATAAAGCATCAATCTTTCACTATTAAGACAAATACTATTGAATAATTGCTCTTAGGAAAACCCTAACATGCTAAATAGATTTACCCATATCACAACAATAAATCCCTATTATTCTCTACTCAACTTTATCATCACAGCTTAAGATTCATAAAGAATAAAGCATTAAGCATATCAATTAATTCTCACATGCATAAAAATATAACCAAACTCATTATATCTAACATATCAAAGTCTAGATCTAATAAGGTTTGACAATCTCATTAAGCCTTATCACAGAACTTAATTTACTACAATTAATCAACCTAGTTACTAGTCATCTCATCAGAATTGATTTAGCAATAACCAACACAATTATCAAGATTAGTTGCGATCTAACCGATTCAAATCATGCAAGTATAAGAATAAGAATAGAGATTAAGAAACATATTCCATAGATAAATCAAATTATGAAGAACAAAAGTCTCCCCATAAATTATTAATTGAAATCACCAAAGGAAAAAAAGTATTACTAATTTAGCTACTCATGGATTTGGAGGAATCCATGAGAAACTTAGAAAAATTTACAAACATAACATGGTCTCCTCCCTAGGGCAGCACCTAGGGTTGTCGACAATCTCTCTAAAGAGAGGTGTCGATCCCCTCTTCTACAACTAGAGAATACTAAAAACTAGAACTAAAGAAAATAATTGATGAAGAGAAAAAGATGTAGTATATATAGTGGATTAATTAGACTCCATATAGACTTAGGATTTAACCTAAACAGCTTCCTAGGTCGGTTTGGACCAATGAATAAAAAAAACCGTACCGGATCAACTGGTTCAACCGGTTGAACCGGGTACTGGCCACAAATCCGGTACGGTTATACTATAAAAACCACCTTTACTAAAACCGTTAAAAACCCTTTTGTACTAGAAACCGTTGAACCGGTTAGACCGGTTAATCCGGATAAAAAGAATATTCATCTATTTTTTGATGTTTTAAGATTAAAGATTATTTTTCAAAAAAAAATTAAAATCTCCATTCCAAATAAATTTTATATTTAAGTCGGTTTGAGAAGAAAAAATCATTAAAAATTTATGATTTTGAAAACTTTGTGGACCAAATAGCTAAATAGAAGAATTATTTTGACAATCCATTGAATAAACAAGTGTTGAAGAACAACATATCAAAAAATCAAGTCCCTCCAATGGTGGATTGAAGAACAAAATAAACAATTATTTTGACAACCCTATTTTTTGAAATAAAAGAGAAGTTTTTAACAAAATATAGTCAAGGGTTTTAAATAAGATAGAAAAAGGAGACTATAACAAATTTTCAAGAATTGTTTGGTATTCAAGATACGAACAAGCAAGATCTATTGATCGAATAATAATAAAAAAAGAACTGAAATTGTGCAGAAGAGAAAAAGAAGGTCAGAAGTAGAGGTGGCAAACGGGTGGGTCAGGTTGGGTTGAGTCGGGTTTAGGCTTGAGTCGGATTCGGGTTGGATTTGGGTCAGGTTAATTCGGGTTCATGTTAATTTGGGTCAGGTTAATTCGGGTTCGGGTTGAATTTGGGTCAGGTTAATTCGGGTTCGGGTTCTGTTTGGGTTTTGCCCAGATCATTTACCCCTTGTTTCCGGATGAATAATGTCATTACCTTTTTCAAATTTTATGTGTAATTTATTAATTTATCTTTTCAACTTATTCATATGAAAAATTATACGGCATAAATGAAATTTTCATAAATTTTCGGATTCGGGTTTTTTCGGGTTTGAGCTTTTTCGGGTTCGGGTTTTTTCGGGTTTGAGCTTTTTCGGGTTCGGGTTTTTTCGGGTTTGAGCTTTTTCGAGTTCGTATTTTTTCGGGTTGAGGCGGATTCGGATAGTTGATTTTTTCTAGTCAATCAGGTTCAGGTCGGGTTCGGAATCGAGTTTTCGAACGAGTTTTTTTCGGGTCGGATTCACTTTGCCACCTCTAATCAGGAGGAGTGGGCATTGCAACACCACACGTTTCTTGCTTTATTTTGGAATGACCAGCCTACGTTTTTTATTTTTTATAAACATTATTAATATTAATGAATTGATAAATATTTATTTCTTATATTTATATACAAATATGAAAAAATAAGTTGCACTTGATGGGAATCGATCCTAGCCTTGGAGATAATAGAGAAGAAAAAAACCAACACAACCACCACAAGTAACAGATATGTTCTTATCTCAAAACTTTAATATTTATCTCTCTAAAATATATTTTATACTTAAACTCCTTATTTTGGTTTCATCGGTCGGTTGAACCAGTCAAACCGCGAATCGAGAAACTTACCGATACAGTCATCGGTACGGTTTTTTATTCCTTGGTTTGGACTCTAACTTGGTCTTCAAGTTAGATTAAAGGTCTTCCTTAGAGTAAAAATCGGACTTGGCAAAATTCTAGAATCACACAGAAACTTCAAGGGCATTCTCGGCATCAAAAATGGCAGAACTGGGTTTTGGGCTTCAAAGAAAAGTTGTAGATCTCGAAATTTTCTTTCCAACGCATATTTATACGCATCATTTGGAGATCTGAGACAAAAGTTATGGTCTTTTTACCAAGATTGCGCAGAATCCTAATCCAACTAGGACTAGGGTTGCGGGAATTGGATATTGGCAAGAGCTTTGGTGCACAGATTAGGGCAGTACCGACTCCAATGTGGGCCTAGCTGGGAATGTAAAATACTCATAAGCCCATGTCTTCAAGGTCTATCCATAGCATGTCTTCATTCGTTCGCGATTTAAACTCGATCCTTACTTCTTTCTCCTTGAAATATTTCTTCAATGAACTTCATGACTTGAAATTATCTTCAATTAATCTTCAATCACGAACTTCGAATCTCCAAATCTTGACTCAAAAATTCTTAGTTCATATTTTTGAAAAAAGTCATCAAAATAGCTCTAAAAATAGTGAAAAATAATAAGTTTCCACTTTTCTTCTCTTCAAGACCTAAAAACACAAATACTTGTAAAATAGAGTTAAATGACACATAAAAATACCAAAAAACATAGGTAAATAATCATAAAAATAGGGTCCATTTTGACTCGACCAGTGCTCCATCGTGATAAGTTAGCATAAGCTGGAAAATCATTTATGGTCCATATAACAGCTACATGTAACTCAAAGTCACTTTCTGAAAATGCATCATACGTCACTACACATGTTTCCCATAAGGATTTCAATTCATCAATCAACGGCTCTAAGTATACATCAATATCATTTCCAGAAGCTTTTCGACTAGGAATCAGAAGTGACATAATGAAATAAGGATCTTTCATGCAAAGTCATGGTGGAATGTTATAAGTAACTAGTAAAACTGGCCATACACTATAAGAAGTGATCATATTCCCGAACGGATTAAAACCACCACTTACTATACCAAGTCTAACATTATGTGGGTCTACTGCAAAAGAAGGGTGTGCCATCAAAACTTTTCCAAGCTGGAGAATCGGTCGGTAGTCCCATACACTCATTTTGCTTGTTTTTTCCTTATGCCGCCTCATATCATTAGCAATATTATCTGACATGTACAATCTTTGCAAGCGTGGAGTTAACGGAAAATATCGCAAGATTTTTTGTGGAATCATTTTCTAGCGATTATGCTCATTAGTCATATCCCCCACTCTCCCACATTTTTCCATCTACTTTCACGACAAGTTGGACAAGATTGAGCATTCTCATCCTTTTTCTTGTAAAGTATACAATCATTCACACAAGCATCTATCTTCTCATAAGAAAATTGTATATCTTGGGAAACCTTCTTACATCACGATATGAGTTAGGCACTTTATTACCTTTAGGAAACCATTTCTTCATTATATGAAGCACTCCATCAACTACATTTTCACTAACCCCTTAGAGACGCTTCCAATTTAATACTTCAACAATGAATGTTAGTGTGGAAGATTCCTCACAACCAGAATATAACACTTGCTGCAATTCTTTTAGCAATCTATAAAACGTAGCAGCTTCCTCATTTGGATTAGTAGGACTACCACTTATAGGATCATCAGCTTCTTCATTAAAGGTACTAGAACTATCTCATGTTGATGGAGCATTAACCATATCAGCATCAAACTAGTGAACATAATATGCATTACCACGTCCAATATTATGTACCATATTATGCATTCCATCATCAATCACTACTAGAAATTTAGCCATTCTGCGATGTACAACAATTGCGACATTCAAAAGCCGTCGCAGAACATACTTTCTAAGACGAACATCGCGACTAACTTGCGACAGACATAAGAATCTGAAAATTCCGTGCAACTTTTGGCAAGTGCAACAACATCAGCGACAAACTTGCGACGACAATTGCGACCAAAGTGATGTTTGTCGCACTACAAGTCGCAATTGACTTGGCGGGAACTTTTTTTGGTTGCGCGGAAAGCTATGCGACAGATATATGTTTGTCGCAAATGTTTATTTTTTGCACGGGGTGGCTTAGGGTACATATATACGACATAAATTGCGACAAGCTAACGACAAACATAAAATTTAATTCTATTTAAATTATTAAATTATATAAATTTTATATCTACGACATCCACTCAGTGGCATTTATACTTTAATCATCGTCGCAAATGTCAACATACACCTAGTTATTTTAATAAATAAATAAATAAAATCTCTTTAGTTAAGGATTTTTATACTTAAACATTATTAATTGAAATAATTAGTTAAAGATTTTTAACCATAAAAATGGTAAAAAATTATTTAATATAATTTGTTAAGATAAATTTAAATAAATTCGAGTCTTTCTTTAACTAGCAAATTATTTTTTTCAAAATAAGAAACTAGCAAATTATTTTTTTTTTCTAAAAAATAGATTATTTAATCAATTTATCATTGTATGTTAAATTTAAAATGTTAAGTGTAATAAATTAAAAAACTTTAGGAATAAATTATTTTATTTAAAAATTGTTAAGCAATAAACCAACTGCGACGTACACAGCGTCGCAATTGGGAATAAGTGTATGTCGCGTTTGAAATTGTAACCCTAATAAAAGTTCATAATCTCTTGCGTTATTCCCTGCAGCCCACTTTTCCCTTTTCTTCTCTATCTTCTTAACTTCTCCCTTCCTTCCTTACTTTTCTCTTAACTTTTCAAACAACTACCAGCTTCATCACCTTCGTTCATCATCTTTTTGGTGCCTAAAAATCCTCTAAAATATCATAATGCTCCTATAAATACCATATTTTAGTTTCTCTAACCAGATTTTACCCAAACATTATGTTTTTTTTTTTAAATATCAAAAATTCCATACCTTTAAAATCCCGATTCGTTGCCGTCCACCGCCAGATCGTGCCAAATTTTGGATATGTTTTTCCACTCCTCTTATACTACCTTTTCACCGTTGGGAGTGGGCTATAAATCCCTCAAGAGCCACCAATCAAGGAAAACTTGAAATACAAAAAGTTGAGTTCTTTTTCTGTTTTTATTTTTTATTTGTTTGCTCTCTTTTTTCTTGTACTTTTCTTGTGGGTATTGATAATAATTTCTTTTCTTTTCTTTTGTTTTTGTTATTGAAGTTTTAAAATTTGCAATTTGTCTTTTTTTTTTTGTTTTAATTTTACGTTTAAAGTAAAATGTTGAATACACTTCTAAAATTAGGGTTTTTTTTTTTAAAAAAAAAGGATCTAATTCAGTAGTTAATTTAATTTTTAGCTTCATTTAATTGATTTTTGTATGTTGGGCAGGTGATAGGAGCCTTCAATTTGGAACCCTAACTATGGCATTTTGCATTTTGTCTTATTTTTCTAATCATCCAGCACTAGTAAGCTTTCATTCATTGACTCTTTTCATTTGTAAATTTTGAGCTTAGTTATAGTTTCAATGACCTTTTATTGTAAGGAGTTGCTCTACCTCTATTGTGTAGCACTTTGCAGCCAAATGTTTCTAACTTCAACATGGTTAATAACGATGGCTCTCCAAGATCTCCTCGAACTCTAGCAATTTGGAACCCTAACTATGGCATTTTGCATTTTGTCTTATTTTTCTAATCATCCAGCACTAGTAAGCTTTCATTCATTGACTCTTTTCATTTGTAAATTTTGGAGCTTAGTTATAGTTTCAATGACCTTTTATTGTAAGGAGTTGCTCTACCTCTATTGTGTAGCACTTTGCAGCCAAATGTTTCTAACTTCAACATGGTTAATAACGATGGCTCTCCAAGATCTCCTCGAACTCTAGCAATTTGGAACCCTAACTATGGCATTTTGCATTTTGTCTTATTTTTCTAATCATCCAGCACTAGTAAGCTTTCATTCATTGACTCTTTTCATTTGTAAATTTTGGAGCTTAGTTATAGTTTCAATGACCTTTTATTGTAAGGAGTTGCACTACCTCTATTGTGTAGCACTTTGCAGCCAAATGTTTCTAACTTCAACATGGTTAATAACCATGGCTCTCCAAGATCTCGAACTCTACCAGTTAAGGCTCTAGAAGGAAATTTGTTGATGAAGGAAAATCAAGAAAGGTAAAAGTGGTTAATAATGATGGCTCCCCAAAATTATTATTCTGTATTTTTGGATACATAATTTATAGAATCTGCACCTTTTAGTCTTTCATTGCTTACAAAAAAATTTGGTGAGACAAAGATCCTATTCGCTAGTTTTATTGTTAATAGTTTGTTGTTTAGACTTAAGAAAAAGTGCTAAGACTAATAATTGTTATTCCTATTTGCTAGAATTAATAATTATTATTCATATGCCAAAAATGCTGGTTTAATTGCTTAATGTTTAGATTATTACATATTTTTCCCACAATGAAGGATCAAAGACTAATACATGGTTTGCCTTTGATTCAAGGGAGCTTTCCGTTTTTTTTTGTTAGTTTTTGATCTTTGAATTTGCTTGAAATAGGAGAGTTTGACTTACTTTATGTTACTTTAATGTTTGTATTTAACCCCTTCTAAGTATAGACTCAGTCACTTTAATGTTATTTGTTTCTTTCAATGAATAGGTCATAGCCCTGCTGGATATGCTTCCTTTGTAACAATTTATACTTGATTATAAGTAAGCATGTGTATTTCTTTTTTATTTATGCTCCTAAATCCTAATTTCAATTTCACGGCTTTTGTACTTCTTATTCCTAAATTCTCATGTGAGCTAATAATGATTTATATGTCTCATTAAAGGTAATAAAGAAGAAGAGTGAGTTTCTTTTTTATGCAAAGAATTGTTTTGTTACTTTTTGATTATTATATGCATTAGTGCCTATATATTTGTACGAGAAAGTAAACTTAATTGCTTGCTTCTAATTAGAGCATTGTCTTTGTAATAAGTATTTTGTTTTGTTTTGGCCACATATGACAAATGGCTAATAATCAAGATAAAATATAGTTTCTTGTTCGTAGATTTATTAACTTCATTCTACTTTTTTAAGATAATGACTCCTTTTTCCTTACGTATATGTTAGGGCGTTTAAACATACAATTGGTGCACGTACCTTTCCTAAGTGCAAGGTCTTGGCTATAAAAGGTACTTTCAAAAATTCAAGGAATGTTTTATTTCATATTCTTTTAGATCTTAATTAGCTATGAAGACTTTATTTTGTATATATCATCTTTTGGATATACCGACGGGTTGAGTTCCAATTTTTTGTGAAAAAAGTCTGTTATGTATCTGTTAGATGCCACCTTCAAACTTGGTTGAGCTAAGAATTTCTTCCTTGAATTTAATTGTGAAAACTAATGAATAATGGGAGTTGGAAAATCTAAAGAAACAAAATTGTCCTTACATGGATTTTGTTCTTGCAGGTAATTAGACTGAGATTGTTATTGGGTAAATTTCTTACTTGATTAAATTGGGTCTTTCTATTTCTTTATATTTATTTTGTGGTTAAAGTTCATGTTGCATTTAGTTACGTTGGCTTGATTTTGTTTTTAGTTAATCCTGCTCAATACCATTAACTTAGTATCTAATTAATATTTTCATATTTTTCTATATTTTGGTGACTTACATTCAACATGATTTAGGATTGAATACTTATTCTTCGAAGTTTTTCTTTCTTCATTACTATCGTATAATTTGTCTACTATTGAATTACTAGCATAGATATTGATGTCGGATTCTCTCTTCTTTTTTTTTTTTTTCTTTTTAATGGTTGTTGCTGGTCTAATTCTTGTGTATATTTTTTTTCTATGACAGTGATCTTTCTTCGAATGATTTGGGTGGGGATATACCAAACTTCTTCAACGAAATGAAGAAATTGATGTTTTGTAAGTTTGGATTTTAGTAGCAATACTTATGTATACACTAATTAAAAGACCATGATGTATATGAACTAAATTTTTTATCTATGTATGAATTATTGTATTGTTGAGAACAAGTATTACAGTATTTGAAATGTATGGTATCATGGATTTTGTTAAGAGATTATGCATTCTCAAATTCTGAAAATTTTATTTACAATTTGCGACTCACAATGCGACGAACACCAATTATTTGCGATAAATATACTCTTGTCAGTGACGAGTTGTGACAAACAATTGAAATAATTGCGACAAACAATTGAAATAATTGCGACAAACATGGTCTCTATGTGTGACAGACAGCGACGAACACTAAAAGCAATTGCGACAGACATGTAAATCAAATGTGATAGCTTGCGACGAGAGATTCGACGACAAGGCCAACTAGGGCTGTTCACCGGTTGGTTGGAACCGAAAAACCGACCGATCGAGGTGATAAATGGGTTAATCAAAACGGTGTAATCGATCAGGCGGTTAATTCGGTTTCAACCTCGGTGTAAATGGTTTAGTCGGGTCGGTGGCGGTTTCTGGAATGAATAATCGAAACCAACCGAGAAACCGATTTTAAAAACGACGTTGTTTTGGATATATATAATTTATTATAGTTTTATTTAATTATATATATTATATAATTATATATAAAAAAAATAAATCCGAAAATATATAAACTAAAATCCAAAACCTAAAAAGCTAAACCTATTTTATTTCCTTTCTCTCTCCGTCTCGACCTTCCTCTCCTCTCTCGTCGACGGCCTCTGTTCATATGGTTTGTCGTCGCTGAGAAATTGCCATTAGTGGCCATTCCAAGCTTAATTTTGTCTCAGAATTTATCTTCTTTTCTCCTTTTCTTGTTTAAGTTATCAAAATTAGGTATCCCCAATCTTAAAGAATCCAAAACAAACATTGTTTCTTTATTCTTTCCCTCCATTTGATCATCAAACAGTTCTTTGAAGTTCTTGAAGAAGTTAGCCAAAATTTGTATCGGGTTAGCCTTAAAACATCATTTTTCTGAGGTTTTAGGGTTTGAAAGAGATGGAGAACCCTAATTTGGAAGGTGGTGGTGGCTCCAATGAAGGTAAATGAAATTTCAGTTCAATTTCAATTTTATTAACATTTTCTGTTGTGATTTTAATTGGAAGAGGAAACCCTAATTTCATATTAGGTTTACCGAATAATTTTTAGGGGTTTTTGTGCTTATTTGCTCATGGAATTGAATCGCATGCAATGTGTTATATATGATGCTCTGTTTTTGTCCATTGTTTGATTCAATTTGGTTTTTTGGGTTTATGCATTACAGTTTTGACATAAACTGTTGTTATAATGAATTGGTGAAACTCTGTGTTGTCATAAACTGTTGTTATAATGAATTCAGTATGATAATTCATATTATTTTGCAGTTATGCTTCAATTTTTTGGTAGTGATGCTCTGTTTTGGGTATTTGAGATGGAGAAATGTGGTAGTGATGCCCTGCTATGATGACTAGTAATAAAATGCATGCAAAATTGCAAATTGCAAATTGCAATCTGATTATCAATAGAATAACTGCTAGTGCTAAGTGCTAATCCCATACAAGACAGTGAGACACAAGTTGTCAAGTTCTGTTAATATATGGCACACCAAACTATATGCATATGTTGTTAAAGTTGAATTAATTCTTATGCAAAATATAGTAAAATGTTGAATAACTGGTTTATACAGAGTTTTGGACTAGAGATTTTGTTGTTCCTATTTCCCAATAACTGCCTATTACCAATAGTAATGACCCTAAACAATCTGAATTGGTATTTAACAGTGGGGATGATGGGGCAGGGGGTGTTGGTACTTGGAAATATAATGCTGATGCTATTAGGAGAAGTTTAGCAAGAATGGTCATTCTTGATGAGTTGCCTTTTAAGTTTGTTGAAGGGAAAGGGTTCATAGAATTTATTTTACAAATCTGTCCTAGGTTTAAAATCCCTTCAAGGTCCACTGTTACTAGAGATTGTGTGAATATGTATGAAGATGAGAAACTAAAACTGAAAAAGGTGTTTGCTTCAAGTTCGGGTAGGGTTTGTGTAACTACTGACACTTGGAGTTCATGTCAAAGAATTAATTACATGGCTTTGACTGCACATTTTGTTGATGAAAATTGGGTTTTTACACAAAAGGATAATAAATTTTCAGCCCATTAGTAGTCATAAAGGGGATTTTATTGGAAAAGCAATTGATAAATGTTTAAAGGATTGGGGTTTGGAAGATAGGGTTTTAACTATAACAGTTGACAATGCAACTAATAATGATACTGCTTT